>JAVQJF010034521.1:0-60622 GCA_036023855.1 Gadopsis marmoratus | reverse complement strand
GCTTTTGTGCATCCGAAGTGCTGATTGGCTCACAGATAGAACCTTATAGTACCAAGTTTGAGTTGGGATTTGCAGATAGAACCTTTTTATTTTCTAAATAAAAAGTCCGAAAATGAACGCAACTAAAAAAAACACCCCACATAATGTTAATACGTTGTCACAGATTATGAATATGCGAATAACTCAAATTTGACAAAAATGTCAGATCGAACCTTATAATTCTAAGGTGGCGAACTGTCAGAATGACTGCAACACTGACATATTACCACTTGATGAAGTTGAGTTGGGAACTTGTAAGCTAACAGTTGTGTATTTACAAATCCAGAAAACATAGAGCAACATTAGCATTTATTTGAAGTCACGTTTGTGTCCTTTTAGCTCTGTTTTTGGTCTCCACCAACTCCTGAGTGAAGGATCTGGCTCTTTAGCTGCTAAATGCTCCACTATGTTCCCTTTTTAGTGCTGGACAGGCTAGTTTGTTAGTTTATCAGAGCTTGTTCACTGAAAACAACTATCTATTGCATCTGGAGACGATGCTGAGAGAGGTGAGACTGAACCAAAATAGTGAAGTTGCTGGCCAGAAAATCAAAACAGTGATGCTCAGAAAAGCTGAGGGTAACTGATGAGTCAGATGATAATTCTCTTTTTACCTTACACACAGTTATTTCAACCATTTTTAATATAAGAAATACCAGCGTAGCTTCCCTCCTTTCATTTTATGGCAACGTTTCCTGGAGGAAACCACATCCTCGCAGTTATTAACCCTTAAACTGGTTATTCAAAACAATACGAATATAGTTATCGTGCATGTAATGCTACTGAAAAAAGTTCAGAAACATAACCTGAAAGTTCAGAAACACTGGCTTGGCTGTCCTGTGTGACACACAATGATTTGAATAAAAAAAACAAAACAAATGTGTGGCTTCTACAGCAACACTCTGCAGCACTGACAGCTGCACATTTCCATCTCCTGCTTCACCATCTTAATCAGAAACGGGAACATACACACAGAATAATTGACAGGATTATGTGTTGTTTCTACGTGACCCCGCCTGCCGCATGTGCATACAGTGTCTGTGAAAATCAAATAATCTTCATCAATACTGGCATTCATACAGTTGTTAGATGCATACCGCTGCCATCCCACACACTCCCACCTCATCTTCTGCGAGAATCGCCAACCCCCCTCCCCGACCATTTCCATGGCAACACCCTAATGCCCCTCCCCCGCCGCTCCACGATGCCGGGCTGACAGCATTCTGTGCCCACTCTCAAGCACACTTAAAAAGATTTGAGAAACATGTGAACACACTCACACATACAGACTGCTTTGGAACTGTGAACAGCCAAGTTTGTAGTCCATCACACACACAGCTTTTAAGCAAAATTGATTTGGCTGTGAATTAGCGTCAAAGCTCAGAAAGGCTTAGTTACAGTGAGCGTGTACAGAACTTTCCTTTGGGAGTTTAACTGAGAAATAGTAGAATAAGAAGGCTAACCTGAACACCTTCTGAAAGTGTTTGTTGTCTATTAAGGAAGATATACCAGCCAACCACTTATATTTACAACTGGGGAAATTCAGACATACATTTGGAATTTCTTGGAACCTGTTTGAACATTTTTCATCTATGCAATCCTTCATTAGCATCATGATCATCAGCAGCTTCAATGTTAAGGGAGTCTGAACAGCTGAAACAAGCTAATGGTCACTGGTCTGCCAGGAGTAAGTTTATCCACATGCTCCTATTATTACATTTTAGAATTTTTATAGACTTTGGCACTTTGTGTTGCCGTTGCTTTGCTCCTGAGTTGAGCACCTCCAGGGTTAAAGAGCTGACGGCAGAGAACAGATGTGGAGTCTGAAATCATTGTTCTGTGCCTTTACAGCCGTCAGGGGAGATTAACGGTGATGAGAAAGACTTTAATCTTCTCCTGGATGCTTCACAGATAAAGCCCATCAATGTAGAAACTGAGGGGACTGCACCACTGGATCAAAGAGTTATCTTCTTATATTATACCCACCACTTGAGAAACATGGCACCCTGGGATGTCGAGCCCCTACTTATGACAAATTACAAGACTTGCGGGGGCAGTGGGCTATACAGATGCAGTGTATGAAGAGGTAGTGTTGGGTTTTCCAGGAAAACTGAACTATTGTAACATCTGCTTAAAAAATTATTACTTTGTTGATTGGTGGTAATAAATCTGGTCACATATTTGTACATATAGAGTTGGCTTGGACTTGCTCTATATAACAAGAGCTATGAGATAACTCTGTTATGATATAGCGCTATATAAATAAAATTGAATTGAAAATTTGGTATTGTAGCTTGCTTGGACTGGGCTTTGACCACCACTAGATTGATTAATTTAATGTTGAAGGGATAAAGGATATGTTGTTGGCCTTTAAGATGTGACGTTTGAGCTGCATAATTCATGGTTAATCTAATCCACAGATAGGACAATTAACTTGGACCTGGATTAGGTTATCTGCTGTGCATGGTGTCCCTGAAGCAGATGGAGACTGAATAATGTCTGCAGGCTGGGCAGAGAACTACTGCAGACCATTTTTGATCCAAGCAAGCATGTGATGATGCCAGCTGATAACTGGGCTTGGTAAAAAAAGAAAGTGCCTCCAAACCTTTCCAGTATTTTAGAAACAGCTCTACAATTGATTATGAGCAAAAAACAAACAAACACCATTACACCAAATTTCCCCACTGAGGAACTAATAAAGGATTAACTTATCTTAATTAACTGCACCTATCTACGCTGGATATTCAGTAGGAAGTATCATCAAAAACTAAATCTAAACTAAGTGTTTCATAAAAGTGTCAGTGGACAGGCCCACCCTGATTAAGTAATCTGTTATAACAATGGAAGAATTTTTTCTTTCTTATAATTTAACACTCCATTTTAGGTATTGTTCTTTTAGACTACAGCTGTGGTGCACAATAAACTTAACCTCTGACTGTTAGCATCATTCTTGGGTTGACAAATGTTATTTGCTGTGTGATCACATCGTGCAACTGATGGAAACAGGAAACAAACATGGTAGAAAATGAATTGTCTGTTAGACAGATGTTGCCCTCAGCATGTTAGAGTGGACCGACTGTAAGATGTGACTGTGCTGTGATTGAAGATAACACTGATGCTAAGAGGGTGGAGCAAGGTCACCTCTTATGTGGAAATCAGAGTCAAGGTCTGAATTTCAAATAGAACGTATATAATAACTGAAACAGAGTTTTTGGGGTTGAGTGTTAAACATTATAAGATAAAGGTGGTGTAGTAATTGACTGAGAACAGTAAAAGACAGTACTGAGTCTAAATGTTCACAAACATATAAACCTGGAATCTGCAAAAAGAGAAACTATGAGGAAAGGGAAAAAAAATGTAATGTGGGGAAACGTAAACAGCTCATATTCGTCCACTGTAGCCATCAGACAACTGCAAGGTTAAACACACCTTGACCATGAAGTTGCCGTCATCCTCCGGAGTCACCATGACGACGGAGTCATGCAGCTTTTCGTCGAAGTGAACATGTGATGGGGCTCCGGCAGCGGGGGATTCCTCTGAGAAACGCACGCCTGTCTTCGTACAACCTGAGAGGCAAGAGGGAAGGTTGGACATGTACACAAACACTCACACTGGATCCCTTTAGAGTGAGCAAAGATGTGTTAAGCTGCGCCACTTGACTCTTTCCAGTGACATAATGGAGTGTCGAGCAGAGCACTTTACAAAGGCAATCACTCAAACCGCCCCTGGTTGCCTGAATGCTCAGGGAGGCCTGAATAACACACACAGCATATATAATTTAGTCATTTTAGACAAACACTATTCATTATTTGCAATGTTTAAAATATGTAGAGCTGAAACAATCATTCATATAATTGGAGGATCAATTGACAGAAAATGAATCTGCAACTTTTTTAATAGTCGATAAATGTTTAAAAGTAAAAATGTCAAACATCTGTTGGTTCCAGCCGATGAAATGTGAAGATTTGCTGCTTTTTTGTGTTTTATATATATGATACTCAATCTCATTCGAAGATGTCAAGTTAGGACTTTCTTTCTGACATTTTATAGACAAAACATTTGAATCGATTAAGAGAGAAAATAGTTAGTCAATAATTGTTTGTTACAGCAATAAAAATAAGATTTAAATGTTAAATAATACCAATATATTATTGCCTAGCCCTACTTATTGGATTCTTGGTATCACAAAGGTGAGAGACAACTATACAGTCTTGTCTTGGTAATATTGGCTTATGTTGTTTATGATACGAGTTTGTGGAGCTCAGTGTCAAAATAAAGGGGTTAAACAAGTTTAGGCTTACAAGCTAAACATTTTATTTCCCTTTAGGTTTTAGTGCTCCCCTATGACACACTGATATTTATTGTTCTCCTGTTCAGGATTTCATTCCCAGTGTGAGAGAATGGAAGCCCCCCCCCCCCCCAAAAGGCCCAAATACAATAAATCTCTGCAGCAACTAACAATTTGTCTGAATTTCTGCTCAAAGGGCTTTGGGTCTAATAGAGCTGCACTTTCCCAGACATCTTAGAAGAGTAAAACAAGAGATAGATAAAAGAATATGCTGCCCTTCTCTGCTACATTTAAACAGCCTTTGAGCCTTAAATGTTTATTAAATATTCTATTAATAGGATGTTGTCCTTTAAGAGGAAGAGGGAGTTATCCATCACTTACATTTGAATACCATTTCCCATAGAAACTCTTCAGAAAATGGCCGATGCATTATTTTTGACTCTGAGATTATCATATCCAGCATCATCATGTCTATTTCACAAACACTTCCTGGGCACCACATTTCTCATTGCCATCTTTCCAATTATTCTCAATTTATTCAAAAACTTCAAAAGGTGCTACAATCAGCAATATGACCACCATGCTTGGGCTCTGCTTTGTAGCCAATATTACAGATTGCCAAGTACTGTGTGACAACACAGCATAGATAGTGTGTATCTCGCTCTGATTTTAAGTACCCAATAACCTTCTAAAATAAAAATGCACTACTTAACTCTGGAATTAGGCCTTCTGGCGCTACTTCTCTGACTTGGGTGTATTTATATCCAGACTCACGGGGTGACAGAGAACACAGGAGGCATTTTCACCACCACACTGTACAGGTATCTGGTTTTCAACATCATTAATTCAGTAAGATAGATGTTGGCTTAATTAACGCTGGCTACAAAAACAAGGCTGGTGCACAGCAGTCACTCTGCAGATGGAAGATTTGAATTTCTTTAAATTTTCTCATTTAAAGACAGTGGTGGTTGCATTAAACCACGGTTTATTAACTTATTAAGGCATAAGTACTTAAGTACTTTAAATGTACACTGACTTAAACATTTAAAATTTTTATTTACACCAACTATACCTGGTCCTCCACTAAAAACCTCTGAAATCTAATTTTCTCAATCAACTTATCACTATGAGCAATGGGGTCCTGCATTAACCCACTAAGTTTTGCCAAGGTTAGAACAACTTTGCTTATTTAACACAGGAGAATTATGTGTATTTGTGCTTTCATTTATGCTCTTCTCACAGGTTTAAAGTGGGATCATTTCTCTGCCAATGACAAGCCAACATTAGGTGAAACTGGTGCCATCTGTATGAATTATTAAACTGCCAGAGCAGAGCCGGGTAATAATGTAACATTTATCCAGAAGATCAAACTTATAGCATAATGAATTTCTTATTCCAAGACAACAGCGCATGAAGCCTGGACAGTTGAATTATATTAAACATCTGTGGAACCATCCTGCCTTACTCTGATTCAGATGAGGGAGATATGTGAAGGGATGCATAACTGTTCATATTACATAAAAGTTGATCATACCTCAGTGTTTGAAAGTTTCAAATGCATTTTAGTTAATACTGAAGAGCCAATTCTACAGAATAGAATTGCTCTGATGCATTTAATTTAATTCATATGCTGACTTATGTCCTTGCATTTCATGAAGCACAGGCCATTTCTGTCCCACTTGGGTTCCGTTCCATTAAACTTGTACACAGACTCATATTAGAGATAAGAAATCTGGGTCAGAATAATGAGTTCAGGAGTTACATCACGTACCATATGTACAGGATAACTGTGTTGAAATGGAAAGTGGAAATGAGGAGTGTGAGTGTGTTATATTAAAATTTTGTTCAATATCTGAAGCTCTATGTACAAATAATATTCAAGAACACCTTGCAATATTAACAATATCCCATAGAGGAAGATCTGATCCAACATATACAAGATGTGAATTAACCAAAAAGCACACTCTATACTGTAATCCTATGATCCTCGACAGTGCAATCACCCGAGTCTCTCCCAAATCCAGATAAAGCACAACAAGAGTCAGGTTAGGTTGATATCTGAAAATTTGTTTTCTTATCTGACTATGTGCATTCATGGAAAATTCACATATTAAAGTAAAACGGACATTAATGGGTCTTTTCCTAATCAAGATTTCCACCATTTCATTAAAAAATGATGCTGATAAGAAAGTATTTGATGACAAACATTTTGTACTGTAGTGGTTGCATTTAGGTATTTAACATTTAACAATTTAGAGCATTGTATCTTGTATCATGACTGACTGCTGCTTTCTCTAAATGCATACACGATGGAAGGAAACTCTAATAATCTGGTTGTAATGTGGTAGTAGTGATGTAGTAGTGATGACAGTAGTTTGTTTAATTTGAGGACTGCTTTCAGTGTTAAACTGACAAGCACCTTGCATTTTGCTGGTTTATAGCGTACAATTCTATAACAGCAAATAAACATTCAAATGTAGTGGTGGTGAAAGAATTAGTCGATTTGTTCTATTCTATTGATAGTAATTTTGATAATCTACTAACTGTATTAAGTTGCTCATTCAAAGCAAATTAAACATTCTCAAGTTTCAGCTTTTCAAATGTGAGAATGTGCTGCTTTTCTCTGTATTATGTCGTTGTCAATTGTATATCTTTGGGTTTTTCAACGGACAAAACAAGCAACCTGAAGACGTAATCTCAGGCTCTGGGTGCTCGTTATTTTTAACTTTCCTACAGCTCTTCGATGTATCTCGCCTGCCACAGTTAATGTGTGTGTGGGACGCTGCTCTAATTACAAAAGTTAAACCACAGCTCTCATACTACACCTCAGATACATCCCATCTAAAAACACAGACGCGCTCACTTTTGACTGAGCACCATTTCATTAGGTGCATTTCACACAAGTATGAAGTACTTGTGCTTTAGCATTGTCTTAGTCGGCGGGACCATTGTTGACATCTACTGCACTTTATTTCCTCCACCACCTATTACTACTATTACATACAGCTATTTTCTGAAAAGTCCACCGCATTCAGCAAACCTCCTGTTGGACATTTAATTAAATGGTGCTGCATTAGATTAATGACGCGATGAAAGTAAGAGTCGTATCCACTGCAACTACTGTAGCAGCTCCAAGTGGTAGGGATGCAATTTAAGAGCTTCTGACTCATGGACCACGAGATGTGATTTCAGCGGTCTTACGGTGAAGAATTTGGTTGCCAAAGATGATAAAGATGAACTTAATTATTAAACCTGATGAGTCTATTTTGTACTTTTTAATATGTGCCCTGTTGTGTTATTGCAGTCTCCGTCCGATTTTTGCTTTGAGGCCAGCTCTGAGACCGTGGCTGTACCAAAAATTAAACACATCTCCTGGCATGCACTCACCATCACACACCAATAAAGGTATAGGCTAAGAATATGCAACGGTGTATAACGGTGCAATCAGCAACACACCTCAAAACAAACTGTAGAAGCAGACCAGACATGATGTCGGTGGGTATAGCTGGTCTGCTGACTCATGATAATTCTCTAATAATAATTATCTACACCATAAGGTGATAAAGCTTATGTCCATTTTCTATTTGTTCATGAAAAGGGGATCTTTATGCTACAGCTCACTGTTATGGGCACAAATAACTGGGTGTTATGCTCAGTGACACACACACCCACACAGTAGTAACAGTCCCATAACCATACAGATGCATAGTATGCACGTGTGCCACTGAACTGGCTTATTTCTAATTAATATCTATCTACTTCTGTCCCTCCACTAATCTGTCTGCTTCTGCTCTGCTGAATATTACAGTGCCCTGTTAGCCTATGAGCCTTCTTCTCTGAACTCACTCTTTTACCAAAGTGTCAGTACACTTCAAATGAAACCAAAATCTAAACAAACAAAAAAAAAAAGACGGCAGGTTAAAGACATAAAATAAGCACCACATTTGGTTTCCATCAATGTGGCGTTTGTAGCCTGGACAGCTGACGTTGTTCACTCCTCATTAATGCACTAGTGCAATTGATCAGCTGTGTCATGTGATTGGAGTTTATTCCAAAAAGCACTATCGCCAGTATGCTTTCTAGATTTCCTTCCTGTTTCGATAACTGAGTCATCTCTCCCCCTACTGTAAATCACAAGCTTCTTCTGGTGAGGACATTAGTTAATACACCTGGGACTCTAGCATTTGTAAAATACAGCCTTACAGTTAGAGTGCACAAATCCATCTCTGTCTACCCTTCACCTTCTGCATCTCTTCTCCTTGCCACTGATTCTTCAGAGCCAGTGATTTTTCAAAAGAAACACAAAATGTCAATGACAACACCCATAGAGCACGTCCGGCTATATTAATTAAAAATAAGTGATTACAAAGAAAGTTTAAGGAGACAGTGTTGCTTTCGTCTACTGTGTGAGAGCTGACAACCATGGTAGTGAAATGCATGTTTTTCCTGTTTGCACTCAAATTAATGACGAGCTTTTCAACTTATGCACTTGGGAAAGGGTTTCAAAAATCTAAGAAAATGTTTGTATTCACATTTTTCCAGACAAGTGTGTTGACAAAGGTTGAGTGACAAACTGTCATGGTTCTTCAGAGATCCCTGCCCATTGTAAAAATCCTCTATGGAAACAAGCCCAACGACTGCACAATATATCATTATTTCTAAAGTCATTTTATTCTCCCAAGGGTGGCAACAAACACTCTTCCCGTGGCATTCAGTCCATCCTATACGCACGGAAAATACATTTTGTAAAATGTCGTCAACAGAAATTCAATAGAGAGGCTCGCCCTTCATTCAGTGCCCTTATCAATGGAAACAAAGGCCTGCTGAGTGGTCCTTGAAGACCCTTACTCCTCTGGGGAGGAGATGAAGCATATTCAAAAAAATGTGATGAGTCTTGCTCCCTTGCAGCATTTGTTATTGAGCCCTTCCTGCTTTTGAGGCAATACATTTGCTTGCCCTCACAAAAATCTGTCATAAAGCTGCTGACGTTGACTCGCCAGGATCAACACACCCTCTTCCCCAGAAAACCAATCGAAAAGGACAAATCAATTGTGAATTTAAATGCAATTGATTAACCTTCCTGGAACACCTCCAGCATGTCGAACACTGGTGACAAGATCAATTTGGGATTCTCAATCACAATAAATGAAACTGTAGTATCTGTCTTTTTCTTAACCAGGTTTTATTGCAACTGCAAAGTCCTTCTATAAACTTTAAATGCAGGGAGGAACTTTAATTCACCTGCAGTAGATTATAGGATACAGCTTCAATCATTATGATCACTTCCTGGCTGAGTAAAAGGGCTTATGTGTACAGGAAGTAATCCATCACGTGCACTACAACGTCGCTTTGAGCTAGATGTGAGTTCCTGTAAACTTTCTTTTTGCAAATTGTTGCTTGTGGATTCATTCTGATTCTGATCAACTTTAAAATCAAATGTCAAACAGCAGAGATGGAACAAATAAAGAGAAGTTGAACACTAAACAAGGCAAATGGGAAGTCTGGATTTAAGAACAGTAGACTGGTTAATATGAAAAGGTGGCGAATGTCACAATGAGTGCAATAATAAAAACTCACTCTTCTTAGCAGCAGCCATGTCACAGGAAGGGTCACACTTCTGGACACACACTGTCACAGCCTTGTCATCTCAACAGTCTGACCTCAAAACGACCCTGCAAAACAAGTTAGATAGGACACAATGAGAGAGAAGCATTTAGCAATATATAGAGAGCCGGAAAGAGAAACAGACAGAAAACTACTTGCAGTGATTACATCAACAGAGGCACACTGGAAGATAAGGGGTAGGTTGAAGATTGTACATGAGAGAAATAAGACAGAGAAATAAATACTGGCTCGCCACAGTAAGCCTCCCAGGGTGGTTGTCATCCAAATCCATGACCTCAGGTTAGCCTGTTTTTCAGCCGAGAGCACAGCTGTGCTGTACTAGACGACCCAGGAGTAGCAGAGTCTCTACCAGAGAGACTTCAATTAAAGGAAAACAACAGAAACATTAGCTTGGGGCTGAAGCTGCTGTTTGTGGGCTTCACACAGATGGAAAACATTGATCACATCTCTGGGAGGTGTTTAATATAAATATGGAAATAAAGAAAATATACTGTATATTTGTACACAGAACAGCACATAATAATGTAATGGCAGTGAATGGGGTTGTTGGCAGGTCTATTTAATCTACAGCCACAATAATACTGAAGAGAGCAGCCTTATTCTCAGGCACTACTGCTGATATACAACAATAACTAACACGTGTTCAGTCTGACAAGTTTCTCCAAAGTGACTTAACATAATATCAAAAACCAGGTGAAAGCTTTACATGGCCACAAATAACTCGACGCATTATTACACAAGCCCCCCTCATGTTATCACAAGTGGCAACTGTAGCGCAATACTGCTAACTGTAGCAGTAGTATTTGTAGTATTAGTGACACAAGTGAAAAAACAAGGAAGTTGGGGCAGCAACTAATGCTATTTTTAGTACAAACTCGAGCATTCTGGCGCTTTGTGAAAATCCACTTGAAGGGCGTGTTTAACCAATCACGCAGCACGGGTAGCACTGACCATTAAACACTAACATACCAAACTTGGCATGCACGTTTTGGACGTGCCAAGTGTGTTTTCATTGCTCCCATGCATTTGATGCGTTAGGTCTTAAGAGATCAAAACTATCTGAATTTTCTCAACAAACAAAACATCTAGCAGCCAAACTTTTTGCACTTGCCTCCCTACACAGCTGTGCGGGATGCTGCTTGGTGAATGTGAATATGAATAACTTTTAAATAAATGTTTTCTTTTGACCAGCAACCAGCTGCAAGAAGATTGAAGATGCATTCTCTTATCTGAGATTCCTTTTATTGGGTGGTATTTCCGTTTAATTGTTCCTTTTACACATTTTCTAACAAGAACCACTCACATCTATGAGACCAGTTAAGCCGAGAATCACTTGTGGTTTGCACTTCCTTCCTTTAATGTAGCAACCCTGGGAACGAAGTCGCAGCGAGCGAGAATCAGCGCCAGAGTCCTTGCTTTTCTTGCTGGAACATGGTAGGGAAGGGTGTCACATCATGGAACAGAAAACTTACAATGTCACATCCTCTGAGAATAGTTTGAAATCAGAGGACGATCCACTTTCTACAGTATTAAGTATCAGTGCTGTTTTGGGCTCCTAAATGGGTCGCTATGATTAGAAAACCACTGATGAGATTTAAATGAACACGCATACAGCTGTGAGAGCAGCAGGGTGACACATAAAGTATGTCTGATTGGATACTACCACTGTATACAGCTTGCTAAAGGACAATTCCTGCCTATTACACATCGTACAGACTGGTTCCTTCTACAGCAAGGTGTGAGCATTGAACTTATAATTTACATGCATGACCACCTTATCTAAATCCTGAAGCCCAACCAAGCTTTGTCACTGACAGCGCTCCCCCAGCTCTGTGCCACAGTAGATGAATTAAAATTGCAGATGCCACAGAGAGCAGCAACAGGTACCCATCTTCTGCTTTGAATTCACGCTTGTCATTTTGGGGAAGTGATTTGAGCTCATCCCTGTGAAGCAGGCTCACACTGGGAGTGACAGGAAACATGACAGGCACTGTGTTAAGTTAATATTATCTCGCTTTACTGAACCAGTCAATAAGCTGGAGACAATCTGTTTACTAGAGCTGAAACAATAATCAAGCAACAATAGTTCATTGATTAGTGGATCAACAGAAAAATCAATATGCAACACTTATCAATGGCTTAATCATGTTTTAAGCAAAAATGCAACAAACTATTCACTGGCTTCTGATTCTCATATGTGAATATTTGTTTATTTACTTCCTCTTTAATGGTAGTAAAGTGAATATCTTTAAGTTCAGACTGCTGCTCAGACAAAATAAGCTCTTTGAATGCATCCGTTTGAGCTTTCAGGACTATTTTCTGGCATTTTATAGACTTAAGAATGAATCAAGAAAATAACTGGCAGACTGATTGAAAGTGAAAATGGTCATTGGTTGCTGTCCCAATTCACTATAAAGTTAATGTTACCTCACTGCACAATATACTGTCATTCTATATGTCACCACTCAATAAGCTGTGGACTATGACCTTCAACATCTTTCTGTATTCCTGCTCTATACTGTGCACATGACCTCATATAAACTATATCATTGATTTTATGTATATGTTTTTTTATGCTCGACCCTCTGCTTACGTAGCTACAACTAGTGCAGTCTATGTTACAGAGGTATTGGTTCGATTATATGGTCATTCGGCGGCTGCAGTTTGTGGTGCTGTTGAATTTTGTCTTGTTATACGGTTTCTAATATTTATATATAGTTATATCAGTAAGGGTAGACAGAGTATGAGTGCGCCATCACCATTATGAATGGCACCATCAGTAACTTCAGTAGCATATTACAATGCCTTTTCAGGGTTCGACATTAGCCGTGGCCACAAAAAGTTAAGTTTGTGGCCACCAACTTTCATCCCTATGCTGAATACACTTTGCTACTGTTCCACAAAAACCAATCTGAACCAAGAGACTGTGAAATACTATATTATGTCCCCCTTGTGTTTGCAAAGAACTTCGAGGTTTCAATTTAAATAAATTATAAAAAATATATCTTAATTCGGTGAACGTCTTCTCAGGTGTCACAGTTGGTGGGAGGCTGCGTTAAGTTGCGTTAAATGGCCTTTTCTGCATTGCTTTTGCATCATTTTAGATTTGGGCCACCAAAAATGCACTTTGGCCACCGAATAAAGGGGCTTGGTGGCCCCGTGGGTCTAGTCGTCTGTCCCTGCCTTTTTGCGGTGAAGTCTTTCATTTGCTTCAATTTAAACTCTACAAAAAGTACTAATTCTACTTTGTGCGCAAACTGTCAGGCGAACATGTTTGTTTGTTTGTTTGTGTGCGTGTGTCTCATGTCTACCTTACTTTATTCACGACAGGTGGAACTCGCACACCGAACTGCACAGATGACCGAGACCGTCGCCGTCGTCGTCGCCTCTGTGGAGGTGTTGTTTGGTCCGGGAGGGGGGTCCAGTCCAGTCCAGTCCTGTCCTGTCCAGCTACTAGACCACCAGCGGCTCGAAATACAAGCGGACACCGAACCTCCACGCCCCTCTTCCTCTCCCCGCTACACTTCTCTGTCGGACAATTTCCGCATTAGATCACGTGGTTTTGACGTTCTGTTTTCCTCCTTCTTCTTTTTTTTGTTTTGTTTTGTTTTTGTTTTGTTTGTCTTCACAGATGGTTGAATATATTTAAACGTCCCGCTGGTTACCGGAGACGCCCGAGCTGCTCCTCTCTTGCTGCAGATGAAGGCTGCTTGTAACGCAGCAGCTGGCCTCCCTCTCGAGCTGCGGCACGGCCACGAGGGCGCGCTATTGTGATGCAACGGCGCCATCTAGTTGTACACGAGTAATAACAGCAGTGACTTTATTTAGTATATGGAGTTTACAAAGTGCTTTGAAAGACACAGGAGAAAAAAACACACGATACACAGGAAACAACAGAAAACAAACAAAAACAACAGGATACAAGATTAATAATACAAATAAAGAGAATTCAAGCTCATAGAAGACAATATAAAAACAAAGACAATACAAATAAGGATGTAAGGACGACATCACATGAAAGCAAGTCTATAAAAATGTGCTTTAAGAAGTGATTTAAGAGAGATGACCTTATCTCCTCAGGGAGTCGAGGGACCCTGATGGCAAAAGCACGGTCACCTTTAGATTTAAGCCTCGACAGAAGGGCCCCACCTGAGGATGTAAGACTGCGAACTGGCTCATATGGGGTCAGCATTTCAACCATATAGCTTTGGGCCAGACCCAGGCGTTGCCTTACATGTGATCAGTAAAATCTTAAAATCAATTCTAAATCGAAAAGAAGGATCCAGGTTAGGTTTCTTTAAAAGAGGTTGGACCACAGTATGTTTAAAATTGGCTGGAACAATTTTCAAACATGTTTTTGAAAACACCGGGCCCATAACTGTGTCAATCACCTCTCTTATCTGAGTGACATTTACATTCTCAGCTCTTTCTGTAGTACACTTTTTTTAAACCAAATGTTCCCTACCTTTTGGCTAAAAAATGTGTATATTTCATGCAACAAAAATATGTTTTCCTTATCCCTTACATCTTTATGTGAAGCTCTCTGATTTACCTTGAGACCCATTGTGGGTTCCTCTTGAGCCCCCGTTTGAGAACCACAGTTTTAATGTAAACCCAGGCTATGAGGCCAATCTTTATTCACACATACAGAACGTTTAACCGTTTTTCCTTCTTTCCCTTTTGTGATAAAATAGCACGTGGTGGAATGTAATTAAAAACCATACACTTAAGTACTAAATCCAATTTTAGAGGTACTTACTTGACTTGAGTACTTCCACTTTCTGATACTTTATACTTCTACTCCACTACATTTCAGAGGGAACTGTCCACTGTCCACTACATTTGTCCGACAGCCAAGTGAATTTTGGCCATTAACATGTTTCACGAGAAAACACATGATCAATTTATATGATGCCATATGCATATACAGCACAAACTCCGCCTCCAGCAGCCACCAAGTGAAAATGCTTCTTACACGTTTATGTATCAGCAGCCTAATAATGATTTTTACTGAAAGGATTTACATGTTTTTTTGGGGGGGGGGGCATACTGTCAGATGATCAATTAAGACACACAGGTGTGCTCGCGATAAAAAAAAATTCCATTTAAATTATGAGAAGATAGACTTGTTAAGGAAGGATAGATAACACATTAATGTAAAGCTATTATTATTTTTTTTATTTTTTTTTTGTGATAATTTAGACAAAGTTTGCAACATCCGTGGCAGGTGTTCTTTTTCCCAGCAGCACGTTCGCGCCTCCTCCTCCTCCCCCTTGATGGAAAAACTTTATTTGTATTTATTTGCTGCGCAGCTATCGGTGCAGCGCCCATCAAAGCCGGCGGTCGAGATTCCGGCTTAAGCGTCAAGAATGTGAACGAATATCAAAGTAAGCAAAGAAGACATGTTTTGTTGGGTAATATACACGCGTTAATGTGCGGGGAGTAATTAGTGTGTGTAGCTAATATGCTAACGTCAACGCCTGCACACTTTGCGGCATTAGCTTTAGCATGACCGTTAGCCTGGCGTTTAATAATTAAGGTTCGAATGGTGGCTGTTCACCACGCAAAGAGCTTATTGGGGAAATGTGGAGGTAAGAGCCAGTATTCAAAGCTAAGTTCAGGTCGGCACGTGGTCAATGGCGCACACTTCTGCTGGGTTTCTCTTTCTTTTGCAACAAAAATGCAAAATTTTAACTCGCAGTGCTTTTTGGACATGGCAGAAACATTTTGATGTTATACTGTCACGATGCCTCTTTTGTCCTTTTTTCCTAGGCATGTCTTGGATTTGGAGAAGATGACAAAGTTGATGGTACGTACACATTTTTAACACACTAGACTAATTAAGTGTCAGGAGGCTGAAGCTACTTACTTGACTCAAAGAACCTTTGGAGTCTCATGTTTGACTAGTGAAACTTGTGTGTTTAGTAATTCTATATGCATCACGCCACTTCCTCCCAGACTTGTTCTGATGAGAAGCCCTTAACAGACCTTTGCCAACCGCAAATCACATCTCAGCTATAACCTCCAGCTTTCTCTCAGAATGAGGGTCTGACTGGATGTGCAATAAGGGATGCAATTGTTACAAACGGATTTTCCCAAATTTTGGGATTTTATTTTATGGGAACAAAGCAGTTTTTTTTTTTTTTTACAATACTGAAAGGCTTAATAGTTAGCCTAATGTACACCTTCTCTACTTTATCCCTAACGGTTAAAGAAATCAAGTGCAAAATATGTATAAATGTATACTACATTATACAAATATTGTATTTTGATCAATTTTAAAGTTTTGTTACATTTGGTTCCTGAAATCCATCCTGAATCCCCCTTTGGTTGGGATCAGGAAAATCCAGCATTTTTGGATCGAATGTGTCTCAATCCTACTACAAGGTTTTGAACAATAAAGGTTTGATCCAGATCAGAACCAAGACTGGATTATGTGATCTAATCTGATTCCAGGCTCCTTTCTTCCTTTTGAACAACCCATTTTCTAGATTTGATCCAATCCGATAGCCAACATCTGATCAGATTACTTCTGAATAACTGGGTTTCTGGTTTCTTAAATTCGTTGTAGTCTTGGCCACATGGGGTCCTCTTTGGGTTTTGTTGCTGTTGATGTATGGCAGCAACCATGTAGCTGCTCTACTTGTTACTACTTTGGTTTGTGGCTGGGGAAACGCAGCAACTTAAATTTTATGGTGTGCTTTATCACCTCATAGTGGTAGCTATTTTGTACCTAATGGGAGTGATACCCACTGATTTGACTACTTGCGTGGTTGCTGCTCAGTCTTAAACTCAGTAGCAGAATATTACATGGCCCTTTCGTGTGTGTGTTAAAGTCTTGTTTGTTCGGCATTTGATCCAAGTTCATATCCTCTTGTTAGAGTAGATTAAAAACTGACTTTGCAGTTGTGTCCCTGCACTGTGTGTCAGTCACTTCTAATAGTTGCACAGTCTAGACTCTTCTACCCTGCCCTGCAGACTAACAGCCCGGCTAGCTCAGTCGGTAGAGCATGAGACTCTTAATCTCAGGGTCGTGGGTTCGAGCCCCACGTTGGGCGTCATTTGTTTTTAACTGCATTTGTCAGGGCCCTGCCACAACGTGCTTAGGCTTAGTGCAATTGGTGCTACAATGATTTTACATAATCTTTGGGTTCCACAATCAAGGGAAATTTTGCATTTACAATATCAATCCTCAGTCTCGTGCTCTGACTGAGCTATGATGGTAAGAAATAGTAAGTAAGATCTCACAGTAAGAAGCCGGCTCTTTCCTGCGCATGACCTGATCATGTCACCGCAGAGCTCGTCTAGAAAGGATTACAACTCGGCGTGATGAAGTGTCCTTGTCTCTGTGGCGCAATCGGTTAGCGCGTTCGGCTGTTAACCGAAAGGTTGGTGGTTCGAGCCCACCCAGGGACGAGAAGCTTTTCCTTTTTCCCTTACTGCTCCGTAGCATACCATTAAAATCCCAGTTCCAGTACGTGTGCTTCTTTTCCAATGTAATATGCTTTCAATTGACAGGAAATGAGATGTGGTCTCACTGAAATGGGAGCAGAGCCAGTACTGCCAAATGAAGACCAGAGGAGGCCACTATCGGCCTCACCGAGCTAAAGCTGCAGAAACTTCCTGGGGGTGCCACTGCTTGACCAGGTGTGGATAGAGCACATTTGGAATGTGCAGAAGTGAGGTTCCAGGTGTGCAGGTGTGCAGCTGTGCACAGAGACGGGGCCCACCACCACAAGGGGGGAATCGTCACTGCCACTTCATTCCAGGTTGGTGTCCGTCTTGTGTATGATATTTGAAATAACTTGTTTTTTTTTATGAAAATATTATTCAGATTGAAAAGCAAGACCTTTTTTGTTGACAAATATTTTGCTGTTTTCCCAGGAACCAGTGCAACCGCACTGAATTTTCATCTGTACTTCCTGGAAGGCCTGAACAGGTGGAACCAGGATCGGGGGACTGTGGTGGTGACCAGCAAGCCGTCGTCTCTTCCCACGTACTTTGGAGATGTCAAGGCCAACCGCCTGAAGATGCTTTGGCAGTTAGCCTTAAGGTTGGCACACATGCCAGGCCAAATACACCGGTATGTGTTATTGATATCTGACTATGTAATACTTTTGGTTTGTGGGTTTTCAGCTAAAGTTGATTTATATTAGCTGAGGTGTAGGTTGATCAGTCATAGATGTTTGGTAAAACAGCATGTTTTATGTACACACCCACTTCACATGTGAATCTAGCCATTCTAATCCGATGTTCTTAATCAATTTCCAGACAGAATTGCAACAATTGACAGGAGGAGAGGGACGAAGTCCTGCAGATTGTGGTCACCTATCTGCAGGGGTTTTTCTGGACGTCGTCTGGGAACCAGGAACCAATTGGCGGATTATAGACAAATACTGTGACCCCTTTGGCAACAACGAAGCATGATTTTAGGTGAAATTTTTAAAAAACTGTTCAGTGAATGTGAGTTCATTACATCAAAGAAAAACTACATTTCTTTTTTTTATGCAATCATTTATTTTATAGAAGTACACATTTTTCTGTCTTTTTTTTTTGAACAAGTTGTACAATGTCATACGAATGAAAAGATTTAATAGGTATTTATAATAAACACAATTATGGTACTGTAAACCACATTCTCAGGACTTCGTGATTTTGTTGCTCACGTTGTGAGAGTGAATAAATAAATTATAAGCATGGCTGTCATTTTGGCAGGAGAAAAAAAAATTAGGCTGAATTCAATGAAATGAAACGATTTTACAGTGGCATATAATCCACAGAATAGGAGCTTGAGCATGAGCTATAACATATGCCTACAGTATTGGCGATAAAATGCATCTTGACATTACAGTGAATGGTCTGTACTGCGAGGAGCTTCTTTTGTTTATATTGTGGCTGTAGGGGAGCTGAACTCTTGACGTGTAGCTGAAGAGGGTTAAGGCACAAAGTCACATCCGTTGTATTGGCAGAAAACCCGTCCTGAGTCCTTTACATATAAATCAGTCCCCAGGCTGCTATAGGCAATGGGGAACGTCGGGGAACGTCTCCTTTTAAGTTACGTTACAGTCCATTCACACACAGGTCATAAAGTGATTAATGTAAAATGTTACATACAGTACCTTTGTAATAACTGATTGTTTTCATATACATTTAATTAACACAACAAACCTGCTGTTTATTCAGATATTTATTCAGCATGATTGTCATGAGTATTGATTTTTAGAAAACACAAGAAATGTTGCCACTACATTAATATACTGTAGATATGGCCAACATGCAAAAAGGCACCAAATGCTATTTTAAAAAAAAAAGCTAAAATACTTTTCAGACTTAATTTCCAACACTACTCATCGCATATTACGTTACTTGGTACAGCATTGAAGTTTACGTGGTGATCTCCAAATCATGTTTTCTTGATCAGTAATTTTTTGGGGGGAAAATTAAAACGTGGCTTGATTCACTCCAAAGACCCACTGATGTACTCAAATGTTAAACTGACATGTTGGTATATCACGCAACAGTCTTTAAATATTGATTGCTTGTTACTAACTCAACTGCATCCCTTTCTCTCCCGTCCCGCTCCTGCTGCTATCCGTCTCTTTACTCCTGCGCTCACACTCTCTCAACCCAACCAAAGACTGCATGACTTAAGAATCAGGAACCATTTGTAGTCTCTTGGAAAAACTCCTCACTTAACGTCGTGATCTATAATGGCTACTGACTTTGCCAGTCTTAAGCCTCAAAACAATTATTTATATCATTGCTGGAAGGCAAAGCTTTCGATCAACCAGTCGGTGTATGTTCCAACCCTGCCGAAATGAGTTTCCTCCGAAGGGTTGCTGGGCTCACCCTTAGAGATAGGGTAATGAGCTCGGACGACCCTGCTTAGCCTGTTGCCACCGCGACCCGGCCTCGGCTAAGCGGAGGAAAATGGATGGATGGGTAGATACACACCTGCTCTATATGAACAAGTGCTATGAGAGAACTTTGTTATGATTTGGCGCTATATAAATAAAACAGAATTTAAATTGTTAGCATATAAACCTGTTTGTTGCGAGTATGCAAACATGGACACGACTGTACAATGTAGTGCTTGCATGTCTGTGTGAGTGCACGTGGGCAAACAGACAATATGTTACTGAAACACATGGTCAGTTTTTAATTAGCAATACACACTGGCTTTTATTTTGAGGCTTTCACCCAAAACTGCATGACTTAAGAATCAGGAACCATTTGTAGTCTCATGAAAAACGTTGAACTCCTCACTTAACGCCGTGATCTATAATGGCTACTGACTTTGCAAGTCATAAACCATCCCAGGTCCTCAAGCCTCAAACAAAACATTTGACGTAAAATAAACAGATCAAATTCAAGGTCTATAACCGATCAAATGGAGCCCTGTAGATGAGGGTGGTGGCTGCAGGAGTGTTTGGAGGTCATTTTCAGAGGAACTTGGGAGTAGCTCTCTAATCACACCAGTCTGGTGGCTCAACTCCTAGCTCTGATTTGCTCTCAAATCCTGTCCCTGCCTCTCGTCCGTGGCTCCAGCTTGAGCCGATGTGGTCTGATCATTCTGTGACATGTTGAGGGCTAGCTGTATGGCCCAGACGCTCAGAGGCCTCATATACGCCAGAGAGCGGTAGATGCCCTTCTCACAGTAGGCTTCAGGAGTCTGGAAGGCCATGCCCAGCCTCTCCCACACAGTCCGGTAGCAACCCTCCGCCGTGCGCATACCCTCTTCCTGCATACCCTGAGAAAAAAGGTAGAGGTGTGAGGCAGCATTTCACTTAATGTCAGGTGTGAAGATCGATGCCACTGTTTTACCACAAGGTATTTCCCAAAATGCAGACCGGTATCTTTTAACAGCACAGCGTTTTAAGATTAAAATGTAAGACTCAAAAACAGCAAGAAAACCATTCAAGAATGTAGGCCTCCAGATGAAAAGTTACTTGTGGTTTACGCTTACCTCATGGATCATAGTGGCTGCCAGTCCATACACCACTCCAATCCAGACCTCATCTGACTGGACACTGGAGCGGTCGGGCACTCCTTCAGGACGCATGCCGTTAACTGCCCCCATGTGGCCTCCCGCAAAGCTCATTACATTTAAGTCAAAGACAGATTTTAGTGCGCGCTGGATTTTCTCTTTTGGAAAAGCCTGGAGGGAGAGAGGAAGTGAAATTGAGACAACAAAGCTTTGATGCATGTCTTAATCTGAAAACATTCCTTTATTGATGTTTGCAGCTTGGAAGAGAGGTTGGGTCATTAACAAAAAATATACTGTTGGTGGTATTCAAACAGCAGTTTTGCTGTGCGCTTGTGAGTTTGCTGATGACGACATATATAGACAAAAGTTATTTAGTTGCCACTACATACACAAAAAAGACCAAATCGAGCCGCTCGGCTTCTTAGCCACTAAAGGTACACCTTAAAATTTCCGCTTAATTTGACATTTTCTAGTTTATTTAAACTCCCATCTATCAATATAAGTGTCTCAATAATCCAGCATCGGTCCTACTTCACATCCAATGTACGCTAGCAGGAACTTTGCATTATTTAGGACTCTTTGTTATTTTGTACTGCTCTGTAAGCAAACTCAGAGCTCAGAGGGATTCAGAGCTTACTTGCATAATGGGCGAAAGACAGGAGGCTCATGCATGTTTTAACTTGCCTGGTAGTCTCCCTCTCCCAACCCGGATGCTCTCAGGAACCAGTGGCCAGCACACTGGTCAGACATGACACTATTAGAAAGGTCTCTCCCGCTGCTGTCATAGTTGTAGTACTTGCCTAAACATGAAAGGAAAACAGAAAATAAAGGGAAGACATTTTAAGTATCAAGCAACTTAATTGTACAAACTGAAAACAGTGGCTGCATTTTTACAGATTTGTTCTAATGCCTGCTGCAACTACATACATACCGAACACCACAATTGGGTGTTTGAACTCACCGTTCCACAGCAGTTTGTCAAAGGCAGCGCTGCCCCTGTCCAGGATGTCTCTGTAGCGTCGGTATGCCTCCTCGTTGTCCACCAGTCTGGCCATCTTACACATCACACACAAGGACGCCAACCACAGTCCACCACAGTACGCACTGTAAAATCCAAATAAACACAATGACACCAGAGGAAATAGGTTTACTAACACAACTTCTCTCACCAATGCAAATATAATTTGAGTTTGACTTTTAGTACCAGTCCTCAATGTTAAAAATTAATGTTAGTGTGTAATAATGTATGCAGTATACTCCAGTTGTTTTTATAAAAACCTCATGAGATTTTTTATATTAAATACTGTTTAACAAAAGATGGGTAGGGTACAGATGCGCATCGTACATCATTTACGAATGGACTTTTAAGGTACCCACTTGCTTTCAATCAGTAAGTCTAATTGAAAAACACAAAATCTACAAATTAAATATTATTCTTCAAATTATTTCATCAAAATCAGTCTTGTCAATGTTTAAACTCCTTTACATGGCTTAACGTATTTTCACAGCTTTGAAGCTTTATGTACTGTGAGCCCAGTGTGTTACTGTGCTGCAAGATGAAGCTGTAAACTGGACGCGGAAGCCAAAGCCTTTCATTTTTGCTACATCTGTAGTCAACCTCAGCAATAGGGTCAACTTTAGAGAAGCGCTGCAACTATAGATAACATTAATTTCATTCCCCCACTCCCTTCCCCCTGTCATCCAATTCAGACTTGAAGTTGTAAATGCAATTATGCAGTAGTTTCTTTCTTTAATGACCTGTTAAGGATTAGATTTAATTTAATCCAAATGGAGGGGTAAAATCAATTTTGGAAGCCAAGAATTCATTGCTTCCATGTTCCTAATTTCTTAAAAGAATCTGAACATTTTAATGGCATTGGGTTTGTACTGTGTGCGAATAGTGACTGGGTAGTACCACTGAGCACTAAGATAAATTACTTACTTATTTTTAAACCATCTCACAACATCTGAAATTACTGGGATATAGCACAACCCAAAGGAGGGAGTCCTGTGTACTGAGAATAAGGGATATTCTTTCATATATCTGTATATTTCTGTAATTTCGATGTCAGAAATAACTGAGGCATTTTAATCTAGATTTTTTTTTTCTTCAACCCAGGTTTTTTTTATCCCGTCACCTTGGTCCAGTCACTGTCCAACCATCATAGGTCTGGTCAGCATATCCAGAGTTCTCAATCAGTCCGTCTCCATCCAGGTCGAACTTCATCTCTGACTCCATCACCGCCTAGCAGGCCAACCAAAACAAAACAGCTAAGTGGAGCAAATAATCTCAGGTTTTGTGTTACTACTACAGAATAGATACAGACATCTACAGGGAATAATTAAGAGTCTTAATTCAAATGCAATAGTGTAAGATTCAGTCGCTCTGTTATACCTGGCAGATGGGCCACATGTCCTGCAGGTACTGACTGTCCTGGGTGAGATGAAAGTCCCTGTAGACCTGCAGGACAAACTTCAGGTTCAGGTCCTTCCAGTCTGCGGTGTCATGGATGAGGTAGGCGTTCACCCTCTGCCATGGCTCATCATCTAGGGACAGGGGGTATCATGTTGTACTGAGAGGCAATTCAAAATCACTGGCTTCAAGCAAGTTTCACATGTCTGCAAGTTCATTTTCATTCTGAAATGGACAGAAACCTGTGACTGTCTAAAAGGTAGCAAATCAAACACTTCACTCCCCTTGTATTTAATGAGATTGTCCTTCTCGTACCTGGATCTCCTATGTCGTGAGGCACCACATTTTTGGCCTTGACAGGAGAATAGCGCCCGTTCATCAGATGGAGCCTCTCAGTTGGGTCCTGCTGAACTACACTGCCAGCTGAGAAGAGATTCATGCTGTAAAACCCAGCCCTGGTATTGCCTTTTACCAATTACACATGCCTAGCAAAAGTGATAAAACACTAAGATAACAGCACTTAACTCACCAATATCATATTGCACGCTCAAGGCAAGTTTGGGCCACAGCATGATAAGTGCAAAGGAAGCGTAGAAGTGCACATCGTACGTGTTGTACATTCTGTACTCCTGACCTGGGAAACAATAGAATCTTAGTAATGTGGGTCCCAAAACACATATTTAATAGGCAGATCGTTCGCTTTACTTTTGCCACCCTTGAATATTTCTCAAAGTTTAATATACATTTTTTACCACAAGTATTCAATGTTGTAAGGCTATGTCAATGTTTGTATTGTAGATGAAAGCAGATCTGGTTTTTGGATACACGTGGGTGACACATGCATGTGGTCAGAACTAAGTTCAGCAGTGTGCTTTTTGGTTAGTTAATTAGTTGTGAACTGCAATAAATTAAGGTCTTGAATACTTTCTAGACCTTAATAAAACAATAAAAATCAATACATATTAAAAGTACAGACTAATAACTATGTCACAATCTGCAGTAGGGCTGCAACTAATGATTATTTTCATTATCGATTCATCTGCCAATAATTTTCTCCATACATTGTTTTGTATAAATAGTGAAGATTCCACATTATAATTTCCCGGAGAAAAGCAGAAAATCTTCACATTACAAGAGCTGGAACCAGGGAACATTTGGCATTTTTGCTTGAAAAATTACTGAAATGATGAATCGATAATCAAAATAGCTTAAACTACTAACAAACTAATTAACCAACGAATCAACCGTTTGTTTCACCTCTAAACTGTAGACTAACTGCCGATTAACACCGGTCTCCCTGGCACTTACCTTCTAGGTAGGCAAAACGGCCAAACTCCTTGATGACAGCAGGCTGAGCGGGCAGCCCCCCGTCCTCGCTGCGCACGCCACCACTGACATCAGCGTCCTCTGGTAGCTCTGTCCACACCGTCCCTCCGTCCGCCACAAAGTACAACTCGTTAAACAGGGCTGACTTATACCAGGAGGGGAGAGAACTGCAATGCACAAGTGAATGTACAAGCTAAGGTGGCAGGATAAACAATTATAAACATTTCATAGATGGAAAACAGGATGTCAACATCGTTGATTGGTATTTAGGTAATCATAACTTATCGGCGTTTTAAAAAGAAACTAGTGTTCATTTGTCATTTAACCTCCAGAGCATTCAGAGCTATGAACTACCTGTTCTGTAGTATGGGCTGTTGCCACTCCTCAATACTCTTCTCCCATTGTCTGTAGTGTGTTAGGGCGTAATGACTGAGCGAGGGTGACGCATCCCCTTTGGTCCCAAAGTAACGAGTATATCTCCTAGAAACAGAAGCCACAAGCTGATGATGGCGGCACAAGGACACTGCACGTTCATAAACATATACAAATCCAAAAGCAGAAAACATGTCATTTAACATTCAAGTCTTATGTGCATCTCAGTAAGTCTAACTTTTGCAACGAGGTCAGAGGTGTGTCCCTTGCACTTGGTCTTTATATGGAGTTATATTCCTATTATATTCCTATCTTTAATCAAGATAGGAATATAACTCCATAGCATTAAGGCGTTGAAATTATGGAGTCATAGGAGTGCTAAATCTGGAAAAGAATAAGACAATAAATGTGGATATATAAAGAGAAATTAAAAAACATGGATAGTTGAAGAGAATCATTTTTGCTTTTGCCATTCCTTGAAGGGCAAAGCTGTCAATCAACTGGTTTTGTGTGAGCCTTCCTGGCCAGGCTGAGAAATCAATTTATGCACACGTGAATCCTGCTTTGGCGGGACATTTTTAGCACAAACAGGAAGTAGACGCAATGCAAGAACTGGATAACAACTCCCGTAAAGAAGATGTGACACATGCGTATTAGTCATATTGAGCTCAGCATTGGTCAGCGCAGACATTTGCCCAAGACTCTCCATGACATCTTCCACCATCCTCAAACCATAGTCTGGTTTGAAATGTTCCTCCACATACTGAACAAGTGTTAAAAGAACTTGTTGGGACACTTCTCCTTAACTCTTGCTCCGCTTCTGCCATGATGTTTCCTTCCCTGATTCAAACAAACCGCTACCACGTCCGCATCATGTCTACTTCCTGTTCTCTGTGCTAAGAAGCTCGCGCCAAAGCAGGACTCACGTGTGCATGGATTGATTACGCAGCTTGGGCAGGAAGCCGCGCCCAAAGCCAGTTGATTTGACAGCTTGGCCCTTCAAGAAATAGCAAAAGCATTTAAGGAGGCCGTTGTGCTTTGTCTACTATAAATTATTCATGGAAGAAATTTGCAATTTGTGACGAAACGTATCTTGAGACTGGGATAAAAACAAGCACAGAGCATGTACAGCCAAAAGCTTTGAGTGACCCAAAAGCATTTAACAAGACAACACCAGTGTATTCTTTCTATTTCTGCAAAGTAACATGCTGTATGTGCATTTCCTCTGTGTTTGAGGTACCTGATGTGTTGCCTCTCCCTAGAGCCGAAGGTCAGTTTGGGCATGTCCCAGGCCAGGCAGAACTCCAGGCTGTTATGACTCTGAGCCGGCACTGAGCAGCCCGCGGCCAACGCTGCCGCCACCTTCTCTCCCTTAGGCATCGGCGGGCTGGATCCTGCAGGGTTAAGTCAGACGGGGAGGTTAGCACAAGTCATATGTGGCATCTCAATCAAACTCAAAACTATATAGCGCATGTTTTAGCAAGAGTAACTTTACAGAATAACACTGTGCAAAAATCATGATGCAAGTGGCTAAATATCTCACTGTTTCCTTTAAAAATCATAGAGTGGTTTATTTAGCACTTGCTCATAAGCCTGTGTCTTTATTCACCAACCCACTTATTTCATTTCATTCCACTTCTTTTTCATGTTGTGTAACCTTTAGCTGTCTGTTCCATCACGAATCTGTCTCATTGCACCATGTTTGTATACACTGACCTGTAGGAGACTCCAGTCGTCCGTCAGTGATGAGGTCACTCCACAGGTCGCTGCAGGTTCCCTTTGGACTGAACGCTGTCTGGTGACTCACCTCCCTGTCAGGCTGTTAAAATGCACACAAACACACACGCTCTTGGTAAGTCTAAAACCTAATGCTAATTAACACCACATATTTCACAACCAGGTGATTATTATAAATCCACTTACTGATAACCAAGACTATTGTTACAAATCATGTTTATTCCCTGGGAACTGCTCGTGCAGCCACCTACAACCTACTGAAAAAACCTTGATGCTGCTGAAATCATAAGCTTGTAAATAAAACCTGTTCTCGCGCCGCGATGCACAGCGTGTAAGGGTTAGCTGTAGTGCAGTGATGTAGCAAGACCCCAGACACTGCCTCCCCCGCCTCCTCCAGGTGGAATGGTTCATTCCAGTGTCCCCCGCTCTTGTCATCCTTGTGCCCCGACCCGTTGACCATAGTGAACATGATGGAGACATCCAGAGCGTAGTCATTCTTGTTCTCTATGTCCCACACAAATACTGCCACTGGGAGACTAGAGTCCTGAGAGGAAGGAGATACGCGGTGGAATGAACTTTGTAGAACAGCATGTCAAGTCAGCATACACCATCTAAAATGTGTCTTTTACCACAACCGAGTGCTTCTACTGTACATTTCAGGTGACTAACGTAGCTTCTATTTGTAACTGCAAAATACTAAAAATCAAGAAAAGTATACAAGTAGGTTGTTAGAAGAAATTGTATTATACTTAAATAATGGATACATGTGGAATTGTCAGCATGAGCAATGAATCAATAGTTTATCAATATTTGAATCAATATTTTACAACTTTTCTGTGCTCCGGTGCGCAAATCAGACAACATAAACACTGATGTATGCCTGAACACTTGAATTTGGAATTTAACCATTTTCAAAAGTTAAGTCCTCGTGTTTTTTTGTTTTTTGTTCCAAATCCACAAACGTTCAAGAACATTCAAAACCTGTTGCAACTGTATCACAACTCTGTTGGACTGTATGAAATCCAGGGATGCCTCAGTTACCCGGTAGTCGTGAGGGATGACCGGCGAGATCTGTCTGCAGGTCAAGGTGACATTCTGTCCCGGCAGATGGTAGACGGTCCAGGCGCGGGGGTACAAGGCATGATAGAAGGCATACTCTCCGCAATAGCCCCAGTTCCAGCCCTGTAATGTGGGCGGGCGCTCTACAGATAGCACCTGCTGGTAAACTGTTTGCCCCCCACGACGCAAACACACTGTGAACTAACAGGAAAAGGAAGAAAGATTATTTATTTTTTTTGCCTTTGTTCATGTGTAGGTTAGGAGATGAAACATTACACATTAGTCATTACCAGAAGTGTGTAATTTACTTTTTTAGTACATTTCCCACAATGTAAAATGACTTTACAGGCTGTAGGGTTAATTGTTGGGTTCAAATAAGTCAGCGAGCCATTGTGCAGGACGTAAAGGCACCAAAATATATAAAGCCAGATAATTATCCGTTCACTAGTCTCGGCCTGTGGAAGATCCTACTACATACCTGGTTTGCTGTCACAGTTTTGTAGTGGTACATCCCAGGGTTAAGTTGCCATCTGCAGAATTCCCCCCGCCAACCTCTCGTAATGGTACCTCCCCCGATACCGCCAAGTGGAGCACCTGCAAATTAGAGCAAGAGTCATCTTGGAGAAACAGCGAGGGGGTGAGCAGATTAACGGATGAAGCTGTATGATCAGAAAGCCTGTGTGTGTTTGTTAAGAGCACTGGCAATCCTACGTGACTTTACAAAATATTACCCAGCATGTTATATCATGAATATGAACATATTGATAAAACAGGTTGCTTTATTGAAATAATGTATTCCTCTCAAATTCAGCCATTCAGCATAAAACTTGACAAACTGAGCACACTCTGCTGTACGATTGACCTGAACTCACCATATATTTGACGCAACGGTTGGGCGCGAAACATGTCAATGAATGGAGCTTTCTTTTCCACCTGCGTCTTCTTGTACCACCATTTTAGATACCTGCATGAACACATATGGTATAAAGCACACACACATTACTTTACAGTCACAGGTGGAAGGACGCAAGTGTGAAAGTAAATGAAGATGGCTATACAGTTCAAACACAGTTTAAACTGTGTATTAAACTAAATATAAAAAACATTCAACACGCTTTTTCTCCTAGCTACAAGCGGATTCTGAGCCAAAGCTGGAACGAACAGTGAACAATTTGCACTCAAACACACACACACACACTCAAACACACACAGGAGCAGAGAAAAGAGGGAATTGTGCAACAGCATGAAGGAAGCACTTGTAAGATGAGGGGAATGAAGTCAAAGTGGCAGCTCTACTTTGTCTAAGTGATGTTAACAGTGTGAGTATGTGTCCGCATGTGCATGTGTGTCTATGTGCAGCCCTCACTAGCATTCCAGGGTTGTAGTGTAAAATATTAATTAGGCTAGGTTACAAAAGGTTCCAAACAGGCCGGAGGCTTAGGAGATCACAGTTAACACAGAGACAGTAATCTCTTTATGCTCTGAACTCAGATATGGTAGATTTTGTGCTCGTATGCCGAATAAAAGTATAAAGCTGCTGTTGCACATTGAGGAGTTGGGTTTCAGTAGACAGGTCATTAGTTCAGCACAGAGCAGGCTGCAGTGCTAATAATGCCCCTCACTACATTTAGTCTGCATCAATTTAAAATCATAGCCGACCCCCTGAACACACAGCAACTTTTGTGCATTCACTGCAAGTGAGGCTCCTGGACTTTCAAATGGTCATTGAAGGGTCTCTAGAGGGCAGCTTAAGGATGCAATTACTATGCTTAGTGTCACGTTGCACAGAATGACCATACTAGTGTAAATGTGCAGCCAGCTGACAGTTTGGACAACAGCCAATGACTTTGCAGTTGCTGTGGTTTCTTACCTCTTCCATCTGCGGACTAAAGCCAGTTTATTTGGGCTGACGTTTAACAGTTTGGGAACTCCTCAGCTGGGGCAAACTAAGGAGTACAAGCATCAAAATATTTCTCCCTGAAGGTTAATGTTTTATTCCATAACTTATTTTATGTTATCGGAGGTGGACTTTCGAATTTACACTGCAAGAAACCCTGGTATAGCAACCTGATGTTAACATACCTCTTCAACTATACAGCATCTGCATCATCAAAAGTCAGCAGGGATGGGCGTAGCTTTGTGCTAAGCATTATGACCTTGTTTACACACCAAAATAATCATTAACGTTTCAGCCACAAAGGGCTTTCTGCTTTGAAGATCCCGTAAAACTGCCAAATTGCTGTGCATGACAATGCAGCACCTGACTCTAATGCAAACAATAACTTCACAGGAAAGCTCAGTCCAGAGACAACATTGGGCCGCTGAAACAGAATGGGATGTGAAGGCCACGGCAGGTTACGCTATTGTCAGGACCTTGATGCTTTGCGGGTCAGCTGGAATGCAAACAATGGTCCTCGCCCTGATCCAGCTCTGTGAATACGGGTATGCTATCCTGAAACTATCCTGATGTCATGATCTGTGTATGTGTGAGCGCTTCTTGTTTTCTGTTACGTGTCCTGTGTACTTCTGGCTTTGTGGGTTACAGCTTCGTTTCTCCTGTGTTTGAGTCAGTGTCCTGTCTGACCTTGCCCTTGTGTGTCCCTGACTGTTCATTGGTTTCACCTGCTCCCAGTGTTCTCAGGTCCTGTGTTCCCTGTGTTTACTCAGCCTGGTTCAGTTCCTTTGTCTCGAGTTGGTTCATTGTCATTGTGTCATTGCGCTCCCTGCGATCTTCCCTGTGTTCCCCCCCCCCACCTGGACTCTGTGTTTTCGTTGGTGTTTTGGACTTTTATTTTCAGTTCTCCTTCAATAAAACGTTTGTTTCCCACGACGCTGTCTGCATTTGGGTCCTTCCTCCACCGCCTACACCCCCAGTCCTGACACCTGAATGCTCACGCTGCCATGTTGTTCACCACCTCAGTCAACACATTACAGCACTTGAAGGAGCTTGTGGCACAATGAGGGGAAAAGGTTTCAAGTTCTACTAGTTGATATTCAGTCAACACATTTCTAATTCAGCAGAATTAGCTAGCAGCATTGGTGCACTAATGACCAATGCTGCTGAAGGTTTTGGTGCAAAACCAATCAGCTGCCAGTTTGTGTCAAAGCTTAATTATAATACACAGCATGAACATAGTGTTTTGGGTACAGTATATTGGACAAAAAGCCCAGATAATTTACAATATTTGTATATATGTTTCTAGCAATATGGGCACTTCTGCCTGTACAGCGGTTACTTACAAAGGTGAGCTTAAACATAGTATTACTGCACCTCTTACTGAAGAGCTGAATGTGTGACTCTATCTGGGTTTAACAGTAAGCCCTGTGTAACACGGGCTAAACAAGCTCCTCCTACTGTACATTGACGACCACATTAATCTTAGCCCTGTGTAACACGGGCTAAACAAGCTCCTCCTACTGTACATTGACGACCACATTAATCTTAGCAATAATTAACAAATGTTGCCATGGCGATTAACCCCGCCCGAGAGACCGCGGTTGAGAAATGGGGAACGTTGCATTTTGCGTTGGCCTTAGCTGAGAGTGCCTGTGAGCTTGTTGTGCAGCAACACTGGAACCGAGTTCTGAAAAGTGATGCAAAGTTTGTGGTTTAACCGTTTCAACAGTTTTCTGGGAACTTGCTGGATCTCAGCGGTGCACTGTCATGTAACACAGAAAGAACCCGCTCAATGACACAGGATTTATGGCTGTGAACAGCCATAAATCCTGTGTCATTGAGCTTCAACAAGCTGTGTTATTACTTTGCACTGCAGGTGTCACGTGGGAGACAATGTTAAACCACTACACAGGTCATCAACAAGAAACACATTCAGTCCAAATCACTTAAGAGCCAGCCTGATGGATGGATGACGACTCGCACACAGCCAAGGACTCCTCTGCCAAGCTCCGCTCTCAGGATCGACATGATAACTGAGAGAAAGTGCTGCTGGCTTTGCGACCGACAATCCACTAAAGCTGCAGAATGTACTTTGTACCTTCAATGTCAGCAGGATTTGGGAAGAACAAACATAACCAGATGTTGAGCTGTGTCAGATTTTTGTTTTTCTCCCCTCTATAGCTGTGGGGTGACAATTCTGCTGCAAAGATTTAAGCTGGACTCGCTGGCAAATCTACAAGCAGACAGAGCATGTTTGCGAGACCACCTTCCTGCCTTTATTGCTGGAGATGTTTTAAAGTAATAGAAGAGTAAATAAACTGCATCTTCCAGCTGACCTAGGACCACAGCTCATATACCACTTTAAACTACATGTTGACACACCTGTTTGATTTAACGCTTTGTGAGACTGTATAATTTGATGTTATGGCAAGACATACCAGAAGCTATATATCATCTGCACTTGAATGGACTAAACTAAATGGCAAACCACTTTGCAAAAGAACCTGTCACTCCCTCAATGGGGTGTTTAAGGTGCTCCTCCTATCAGTACACAGAGTCGAGAACAAATAGATGCAGCAACTCCCTTATTCCTTTAGCCATTGTTGAGAAAAGCAGATAAAAGCAATAGTACGGTGATCAGTTTTAAATGCACTGAAAAATTAACCGGTGTAATGCTTCTTCCTGGGTTATTGCTGTGCTGAGAAGTATCTTTGAAACTGCAAACTAAACTGCCTTAATGTGAAGAATTAACTGTTGTATATTATTGGGAGTGTGATGGGAAATTATAAAAAATATGATAACTTGTGGCAGCGTCAACCATTATAAGGCAGGATTGCAATTCACACCTGCTCCTCTGTTGTGGGTTGAGCAATGTGACACTGTAGGCTAATGCTTGGTCAGGAACTGCACCTTGGGAACATGTATGGATTAAATGGTACAGACTAAAGGTTGCGTTGACACATGGCGGTGTAAACTGAAACCAGCCAATGTCTATAGAGGAACAAATCTCTACGGTGTGCATGTTTAATCTTTGTTGAATGATTGTTAATGGCAAATATTTGTTGGTGAAAAATTTGAATCTATCAGAGTTAATATGGCTGTAGGAAAACAGTGGGGTTGACCTACAGACACGGGCTTGTGTTGATCTTTAAAACTCATTAGTCATTAGTGTGCAAATTGTGCAAATTGCAGAACGCAAATCCAGAGAGTGAGCGGCTTACCTTATTCCAAGGCCGACGTGCTCCAGAACGTTGGACAGCGAGACATCTTTTGCTTGAAAGGGCTTTCTCTTCTCCTGGAACTCATGTGCCAGACTGATGCGCCAACCCTCCTTGGGCACTCCATATCCCATTTCCTTGGAGACATATCTACTCATGAGGTCCGCCGTGGATTTATCGCCCCACTCTGTCATTTCAGCAGCAGGCCCAGCGATGGGAAGCTTAAAGTGCTGAATGGGAGCAGGAGTGCACTTGTGATTACAAACAGGGAGTGTGACCACCTTCTGTCAACAGTCAGTTTACTACTGTGCCTTCACCTTAGGGCAAACGCAGCAGTGGGGTAGCAACATGTGGCCTGGAGTTCTTTAAGTGGATCAGTAAATTGCAAAGAGTCATTCCTGTGGGGTAAACCGGTTCTCAACTGACTAGCAGTGAATATACCTGCGGGACAGGGACTGACTGGTAAATAATTGCTCCTTCAGGTATGAGGCCCCAGTGCCATTACACGATTATTACTGTGCACAGGAGGATTTAGCCTTTACAGCTCAGGATGTTCATATCCTTCGGGGACTGTTTGCATCAATGTGCTACACCATCACCCTCTGGATTCCTGGGGTTTTTTTTTTAAAGGTAGAAGACCCCTTTGCCCCCCTTGGATGGAGTCCGGATATGGCTGTGATGTCAGCAGATATGGATGGATGACAGGTAGAGAGGCCAGCAAGAAGTATCGATCTTGATCTCGGTCATTTAGCAGGGACACCTACAAGTTGATTAAACGGGATGAAACGAAATGGTTAAAAGGCAGTGATCACATTTACCTGGTATCCATACAAGAGGGCCGGCATCAAGCAAGCATCTCAGTAACCGGCGGTTAGCTGCAAAGCAGCAAATTGATAACATTGTCAGGTTACCGCCTTACTCATTAATCTTTGCTTTAAAGCCATGGAACATTCTCTAGCTTTACTAGCTAACCCATTAACAGCAGAAGTAAAGAGATTATTATTATTTTTATATACCGGAGCGACGGCTTCATCCCACCGCAGCTCCAAACCGAGCTCTGTCTGTCTTGTAGCTTCTGCTAACACGGCGCTCAACGCAAATCCTTTACGTTTAGCGCCTGAAACTCCTACCCTCCTGTTTGTCTCTCAGGTAACAATGTCCCAAGCTGCCTACACATGCCTCCTCCGTTTGCAAGATGGGTAGAACCAAACATCAGCCAGGCTACTAACTCTAACTTAAGTGAAAAGGAAAATAATGTCTAATTTTTGTTGGAGTTTGATCGAGTCAAAATCAGTAAACAGCTTGGAAGTAAATGGTGCCTGACAGGCCGGACTCAGGGACACCAGTTGTAAAGGCAGTGAAGCCGCTGAAGACTGTACCATTTGGAGTCAAAGGGGGGTATATTAATCGCCACTTATTAAATTCCCTCCATTTGACAGGCTTCGGCACGTTTTTTTAAATATACAATTTACAAAATCATTATAAAAACAAGATTTATTGAATGCATGTTATTATGTGTGACACAAAAGTAAAGGTAATTTGTAAATATTAAATGTACGCCTCCCTACCAGTTACCATAGCAACAGACCACCTCGCGTTAACTGTGCCACGGGACGTCTTCTAAATGGCCGACCAAAAAACATTACAGAAATTATATTCTTCCGTTTTATTACTTGAAAAATGTTTGATTTAGATTGAGATACTGCATGGACAGTAAACCAAACACATACTTAGACAGAATGTACGTTTTATGATATATGTTCTTATTCTTTAGGAGTTTTGTTTTCCTTGGTTTGTAATTGGTCGTACAGCAGCGAATCTACACTATCTACGAATTGTTTTTGTTTACTGTAGCTGGAATGCTAGCTAACTACATACGCTATGTCTAGGTCTTCGGGAGAAACTGTCAAATTTTGTATTGTTTTATTCGAGAAGTAAGTTTAGGTGCGCCCTGGGATAAGAGGACGCAATTGTCTTGCCGCACTTTCCTTTGAGGTCAAGGTATGTGTTTAAATTCCCCTTAAAACAGCAGCCATTAGCAAGCAGGACCAAACAAGTTAACTTCTGTCTGCAGTCTGACTTTCGTGCAGCGGTATGTTCATATGAAACTGTACTATTGTCTTGCTGGAGTAAAAAAAAAACCCGATTTATTTCGGACCACAGTGTATTTTGTCATTTAATTTAGTAACGTAGCGTTGTTGTTTCTAACGTTACAGATGATCGAGGTGGTGGCCTCCATGGCTCGAGGCCCCGTGTTTCTCGCCGGGGAGCTCATGGAGTGTCTCATAACGTTCACCAACCCGATGTCCCACCTGTCCACCTCGGCCAGCAGGTAGACGTTAACTCATTTCACCCTTCTCACCGATCACAGACATGGAGACTAAACTTTAAGAGTTGCTTGAACGGAAAATCGGAATGTTTTGCATAAACCAATGTGATGCCCGTGTGAGACGCAAATAAATCATGTTACCAAACACTCTGTAAGTGCCCTTGCGTAATCCTCATTATCTGATTGTCCCAGTGAGATGCTTGCATGGGCCAGTGCCCAGATCCACTGCCAGTTTCATGCCAGTGAGAGCAGAGTGGCCCTGCCAGCCCAGGCCAACAAACAGGACGTCCAGGCTGAGAGCGACACAGTGCTTATTCCAAGCAGAGGTTAGTGGGGAAGGAAAATATAGAATATAAGACAAGCATAAGGGAAAATCGCAAGCCGCTGTGTAAAAACATCAATAGAAGCATATTTACATGAAGTGGTTGTTGTGCGTTAAATGAACAAATAGGTTTGGATGCAGACTAAAATACAAGATTTCAGAGCTTCTGGATAGTATTACACTTGTTGTAATAGCCTCAACAGTAATTCCTTTCTTCTACAGGAGAGCGAGGGCAGTGTGTGCTGGACACACCACCTAAGATATTGTTCTGTGACCTCCGCCTGGACCCCGGAGAGAGCAAAACCTGTATGTGTGTACATATGTGGTAACAATGTTTAGATCCATCAAAGTGATAGGTGATATCTACTCTTTAAAGTGTGCCATGAAACTATGACAAATACCAATTTTAAAAGAAATAAAATCCATAGTGCTTGCTATCCTACTTGACAACACCTGTACATTATACGTATTTGAAATCTTTCATACCTAGAATGTTTTTCCCCAGTGGCCATGCAACATTTATTATTGAGCATATTTGTTTGTGCGATTCAAACAGTCTGACATGCGTAATCACTCTCCCACAGATTCATACAGTGAGATCGTACCCATAGATGGTCCTCCTAGTTTCCGTGGTCAGGCGGTGAAGTACGTCTACAAACTGACCATTGGCTGCCAGAGAGTCAACTCTCCTATCAAGCTGCTCAGAGTTCCCTTCAGAGTGCTGGTTCTGCAAGGTGTGAGATGAACTTTGACTACTATTAATTTCAGTTGAGCTGTGTCACTTTGAAACCACAGGAGTGGTGAAATATTGACCTCTACCTTAATATGAAGGACAAAATGAGGATAACTAGCAACAACCAGATAGCTGCTGGTGAAAAAAAATTGCAGTGGATCTTTTCTTCTAGCCACTTAAGCAGGTAACACCTAGAAATGCTTTTGTGATTAGTGAAAGAGACCAGTTTATTTTTCAATTTACCATGCTCTTTGCACTGTGGAAACAAAGACAGTTTGATGCCTTGCTTAGAAAATGAAGGTGCAAAAGTGTCATTCGACTTCCTGTAGGCATGCCAGAGCCTCCATTTCCCCAGGATGAGGAGGTTTCCCCCTCCAACCCGTTCCTGGAGGAAGAGGAAGCGAGCCGCAGGGATGCTCGTCCTTTGGAGAGACCACTGGACATGCTGATGGTCAGCACCTCAAGACGTTGCCCCCGTGAGTCGGACTCTTTGTCTCTCTGCTTTTTGCTGCAAACATATCATCTGAACATGTTCAAAAATGTATGCTTTTAGTTAATAATAAAAAAAAAAGTTATTTCATACAGAAATATAACCTGGACACAAACAGCAACAGTAGTTTAGAAAATGCTCTAACCTCTAATAATTGTATTCTACTTTTAAACCTTTTTATTTTATTGTTTTGGATGTCCACATTTGACCTGTGTTTATTTATTTTGTCCAGACATGTTTAATATCACCAACATGCGTGGGAAAGTGGCAAAGTTCTGCATCTTCAAGACTGTTTACAGACTCGGAGAGGACATCATCGGCACATTCAACTTCTCAGAGGGAGACATTCCCTGCTTGCAGGTGTGTTTGCCATCTGTGTTTTTGTATATGGCTGCACTTTTTTATATTATTTTCTCCTATTTAATCAGTGTGCAAATGATAATATCCTGAATACCTGTGTATACTTTTTCCAGTATTCAGTGAGCCTTCAGAATGAGGAGGAGATCCAGCAGCAGTACCAGCGGCGTCCCGGACAGGCCGCCAGTGTGACTGGACACGGACGACACCTGGAGTCCTGCCTCCACACCGCCTCCAGCCACTTCTCTCTCCCTATTCCCCTCAACGTCACCCCGGGCTTCAGCACAGACATAGGTCAGTCACCAGTGGGCTGAAACATGTCCGTCGTCAGACATCACATTTCAGATATTATTTTACCATGCTTGCAATTATGATAACATTTACACTGTTTTCTAGCATTCAAAAAAATATCCATAGCTCTTATGGGGCAGAAGTCCTTTTTGTTTTGGGTTTTCTTTTTTTTGGCAAACATGAAATCTCATATATAAGACTCATCCAAACATTTGGCCATAGTAAAAAATTTTTTCTTTTTGGTTGTTAGGACTGTTAATAATAGACTGTTTCTTGAGCCATCATTACACAAAATGTCAATAAAAATCATTCACACATTAAAAATTGCATATTTTACATGCATTTAATAAAAAAATTAACTTAGTCTGTGGGGGGCCTCTGTGTCAGACTTTGAAAACCCATGATTTTAGAATGTTTCACAATCCCTAAAAAGAGAAGACATAGGCATCTAATTTATCACCAGAAAGAACTCAACTTTTAACATTTAATTTGGTTTAATGAGTCTTTTATTTACAACATATAAGAGGTTATTTAGAGTCTCAAGCTCCTTTCTAACTGCACAATATGTGGGATAAAGTCAAACTGTTATTGTTCACACACGAAATTAACAACCAAATCTTTAACTTTGCTTGCACAGTGATCCTGAGGTGGCGCCTGCACTTTGAATTCGTCACTGCCCGGGAGCCCATAGAGCCTCCCACAGTTCTGCAGAACCAATCAGAGGCCACAGTTTGGGCCGGGGCGGAGCATGTCGACGTGGATACTTTCAGCTGGGACCTGCCAATCAAAGTCCTGCCAACCAACCCGGCCTTGGCATCATACATGTCACACTTTACGGGGACCAACAGCATTAATATTTGATTGTTGTATGCGTGAGATTGTGAACGTGAGATAATCAGGAGTTAAACATCATGTTTTACTGTGTGTGTGTGAGACACTTCTTTTCTTTCCAGATGAGAAATGTTGGCACAGAGGTGCACATTTCAGGAACAAAGGAGTACTTTTGGTGGTTGTTTCCATTGTATATTTACATCCAGTGATGGATTCCATATGTAAAGTATGCAACCTATGTTTTGCCTTTTTCATATGCATTTTTCAGTGCATCTTAACTGTAAATGCATTTTCCTTTTTTGAAAGATCCACATACATTAACCCTCTGGTTGGTGTGCACATGTGTATTTATTTCATTTTTGACTATTTCACTCACACTTGTTTTTTCTCGTTTTCTGAAACAACTGTTTATTATTCAATATATTTTTACTATTTAACTGTTTTTCTTTCAGCTTGAGCAAAGGCTGTATTGAGATGTAAATACTACAGGAGAAATATTAATTAAAAGTGTGATTTAAATTTGATAGATTACGTGTGAGGAAGTAATTAATTACTACACAATTCAACACAATTTCTATTTGTTAACAAGATTTTTATTGGAGGGTAAATGAGTTACAGCAGAGAACAGGTCAAATTCAACAGGAATTGTTATATATTAATATTGTTATATATTAGTTTAAGAAATGGAATTTGGTTGAATATAAATGCCCCCAAAAACATTGAAGAAAGAGGCCTCTAACTGTCCAGATGTGCAAACTCCCCAAACAACCTTTAACACAATTCAATTGTTCAGCTTCTGCTTCTTTTAGTATGTAGCTCATGTCAGCAATGAGCAGACGAATGGCTTACTATAATAACTAAATTCAAACATATACTGAAAATGAAGTTTCAACTAAAGAAACTTGATGCCTAACTTTAATGTTGTAAAATGTATTTGCACAGACATATTTCACTCACATTTCCTTCATTGATGTCACAATCCAAAAATGACAGATGCTGTTAAAGTTATATATTAGTACCGTATGTAGTACAGTATGTGTATAAAAATGGTTACTAAAATTGAACTAGAGAGTATTGGTTTCACAGGCAAACAGATTAAACAGATAGTCGCCAGTCTGAGCGGCTTTCTACCCATAGAGCTGTTGCTGCAGCTGAAGGGATCCATGACTGGGGTCCTTGATGTCCTCACCTGGGAAGCAGGGCAGGCGGGGGTCAGCTGTTTGGACCAGGGAGACTTTGCAGATCACTGGCTCCACCCGTACCTCACACCATGCAGGGAAGTCCACAGGCCGATGCACCCTGGACAGTTATCCAGGTAAAGGAGAAGACTCTTATGGGTCACAAAGAACACTTTTCCTTGCACTCTCCACTTTATTCTGTGTAATGTGGATTGTTTCCTCCTAACACTGTCTGGCTCTTGTTCTGGTTCATCAATGTCACACAGTAATGCACCTATAGGAAATCAACAACCATTGCCGGATGTTGCAGGCTATGGTGTTCCAAAAAAACACAACATTTTCAAGAAAAGGGCCTGAATAAAAATGTACAAAATGTTCTTGAGCTCTTAGGAAGTAGTGGAAAGTAACTAAGTACATTTACTCAAGCACTGTGCTTAAGCAGAGTTTTGAGGTACTTGATTACTTCCATTTTATGCTACTTCATACTTCTACTCAACTACATTTCAGATAGAAATATTGTATGTTTTACTCCCCTATATTTATTTGACAGTTATAATAGAATTTTACATAGAAGCATATGGTCTTATAAAATATTTTGTAAATTTTAATTGATGAATTGATAAATATCATGTATTATTATTTATGTACCCTTAAACATCCCAACAATATATAGCTTATCTGAGCCTTGGCCAGCTACAACATTAAACTGCTGTTCACATCAATACTAGAATAAACACTCTTCTGCTCCATGACTACTTCTACTTTTAATACATTTTGCAGCTAGTATTTAAGTAAAACATTGACTTTAGGACAGATTATTTAAAGCTACTTTTACTCAAATGTTGCACGCAGGATGTTTGTCTACTCACGTCTCACAGCAACCGACACCGATAGGGTGCAGACAGGTGCACTGCATACAAGCGTTGTCCATCCAGGTTTCACCCAGCGAGAAGTGCTTCCCCTCGAACACACAGAGTGCTGGAACACATGGAGGTCAAAAATCAACTCGGAAACATGCCTTTTATTTTTCAAGTCCAGATACCCTATAAGATGTTAGAGCATGGGATCTCACCTCTGGAGTTGAAGTGGCACTCCATGGGTGCAGCAGATGCACCACTGGTCCACAGAAGAAGCCCTGCAGCACAAAGCACAAAGTTAACCCCGGTGAGCTCCATCTTCATCTGGTTTGGTCAGCCTCTGGTTCTTCTTCTCCCTTTGCTCCTTTATTTATACATCCTGAGGCTTTTACGACCGTGGCGTGGAGGTGTGGTCAGCACCGTCATGTGGCCCATGAGCCTGGCTGAAGAAGGTGTCAGTGGTGCCACCCATTGGGGAACGAGGAGGTGGTGGTTTGTGTGGACGGGGGTGGATAAAGAGAAGGGGATCTTGTAATTTGGCGCTGTTTTGGGCACTCCAGAGATCACTTCGCTGTGCTTCAGCGGGCATGAACCTCTAAAGTGAAACAATGACACATCCATGTGGTGACTAAGAGCGGGAAGGGTAGGAGAGAGGTGAGATGGAGGGCAGGGAGAGAGAGAGGTGACGTCCAAGGAGAGGAGGAGGGATGGGATGGAATTATCAAATGTGATTCATCACCATTCAACCTCTCCTATGGTTTTGTTGGCACGGCCGCTGTCCAGAAACTGAACATCTGAGCATGTGACTAATACACATGTAGAACACATGCCTAAATATTATTCTATGACAATAAATCAAATTAAGACACTTGTACAGACACAAGACAAATACAAGGGAAAATAAATGAGTGGAGACACTATCATTTGCAGATGCTTTCATACAGGGCACAAGGAGTCACTGAATGGTTTGATGAGTATGAAAAGGATGTTAATGAAATGCTATGGCCTTTCATAGTTACCAGAACTCAACCCAGCTGAACACCTATGGGAGATGGAGATTCAACTGGAGATGGTCAGTAGAGATCAGAGACTTGGAGAATCTATGATGAGGAGCAGTGAAGCTGTTCTGAGGGCTCACGGTGAGCCAACAATGTTTCCTTTAATTTGTCAGTACTCTGTATGTTCACACACAACAGTCTCTACACATACATTTATATGCTGTAACCTCTGACCCTGTTTACCTCTGCAGAATGGGGGTCCCATCCAACCGTTCAACCCCAAAGGAATGAAGGACAAGAGTGTCAGAGAAGAAGAAACATGTAAAGACAACCTGTAATGTTTATTATACAGTATATTCAACCTCTTTATAGTAGAGATCAACAGATGTATCAGCCAATATTGGCTTTTATGAGAATGAGAAAAACTACTCCTTTACTCCTAAGAATACATTTGACCAAAAACTCTTATCAGAAGGTCTTTTTCTGGCACTTTAAGCAATGTCACATCATCATCTTCATCTGCTGATAAAGGCCATGAGATCTGGCTGAAAGCTCTGGAAAAACCAAGCTATTTCCAAGGCCAAGAATAAATCTATTTTCATAAATTTTTTCATTCAACTATTTTATCACAAGAGATCGTTACTCTTATTTGGCATACAGTGTATATATATTTGATGTCAGTATCTGGATCAGCCCCGAAAATCCATCACGCATTGGGCTATGTAACTGTATGTTGTGCAGGCGTGTGCGCTTCTGTATAATCTTTGCGTCAGCTCTCACAAGTTCATCCCTGAAAAAACCCCAAAAAGAAGCAAAATGTCAAAAATATAAAATGTGATCTGACCCAACAATGCAGCTCAGCACAGCTGCCTGGAGCCAACAAAACATTAGCTCATCTTCTTCCAGTTGTTTACTATCTGCAGTGTGTCCCCTCACAGGAGGCCCCAGGGCCTCATAACGTGGTGTTTTATGTGCATGTTCTCTGGCACCCCCACAGTGGTAAGACAGTGTTGATAGGTCTCCCTCATCGGTCAGGGCTGCTTCTTCATTCATGTGACTCACAGTTGCCTCTCTCAAGCTGTATTCTATGACGACTTGTTTCAGTTCAGGTTCTGTTGTCATTAATATGAGCAATATACAGGTAACATTTCAGAGGTTTTATTCAGAGGATGGAAGATGTTTTAATGGCAGATGTTCTTTCATAAGTTCAACTCGGGTGGTGCTGACTCCATGTGTGGGTCTCATACGATACACTGACAATGAGTTCACACCCTACTTTGACAACCAGTTGTCGTCAGCGTTGATGGAAAGGGAGGACCTCATCAAAACAAAAGATGAGGATTTTCCTGTCACACGCCTGTTGCCCTTCATGGATATGCACTTCATTGGTGACAAGTGCACTTTTATTGGGTTGAACAGAACACTCTGTTTGAAAGAGGCTGTCATCATGTTTGGTATCTTTAATAAGAAAACTGTTTTTTGGGGGGGCTTCTTAATAGTAAATGTCCACTTACCAATTCTTTTCCAGAGCTTTCAAAAGTTTCTGACAGTCGTCACAAGCAGATAAATGTGTTGACCTGCGAGCTCAGAAGCTGTAATGATTTCATACTTTCATGGCCACTGATACATCTCCATTACAACTGTGCAAACTCAATCTGCTGACAAAGAGTGCACAATACCATTGAAAAGTTCCAGAAAAATAAAACAGTAATTGGGACCTTAATTTGGGATTGTTGTGTCAAATGAACAAAAAGGTTTGCCTCCTCTCCAAAGCTGTTACAAATAGCATTTGTTACAGCTTTGGTGACGCCCCACATAATACAATATTTTAAATATAATATATAATAATATTTGTAATTGCCATAATAATGGTTTGTCAACGTTAAACTCTTAGTGGGCTGTCTGTTTAATAGGCATGCTGTAAACCCCGCCTCCTTTCTACTTCCTGTTTGGTCCCATCAGGCTCGACAAATCAACAAACGACACAATGATTGCCTTCCCAGCCTCGCTAATCCTACGGCATCGAGGATCGACTCCTTTAGCCTGGTTGTAGATTTTTGGCTGACGCTGTTGTGGTGTAGCTACCAAAAAACACCAAATCATGCCCGGCGAGGCAGCCGTTAAAATAATGTCTTTACCGTGAATGCAGGCACTGAGCGTTATCTTTTTAAACTTGACAGGCCGATAACGCGGCTGTCCCGAGTGAGCAGCAGCTTAAACCGGGTTCCGAGGAGTGCTGCTGTGCTGACCCGAGGCCTTGTCGCAAACCCAACCGCTCGCAAAGTCTCGCATAACCGTCCGGGATTTCATGTTGAAGTCGTCAGGCGTCTGGTTAGAATTTAGTGTTTTCCCGTCGGAAGATGGACACTGATAAATTCAACTATGTTTACAGCTGTGACTTGGACATCAACGTTCAACTTAAGATGTAAGTTTTGTGCTTAATGCGCCGCTTTTGGCCAAGCGGTGTAAACTAACCCATCTTGTGACTCGACAGGATGCTCGCTATGTTTGCTGTGTGTGTGTGTGTGTTTGAACTATACGTGTCTTGTATGTATGTATGTGTTTCTGACTTTAAGCTTTAAACGGTCATAACTGACTTGTTTCTCCACCACACCAGTCAAGTAAATGTCACGGCAGATGTCAGTGATGCGTTCAAATGTGTTGTGTGTTCTTGGGCAGGACTCCTGACTCTGTGCACACACAGCTCATGAGTTTGCGCCACATGCTGGTGTTTTTCAAAAGGAAAAGAGCAAATGGGATCCTCCTTTTGTCATTTTGAAATGGCTGAGAAAATGAAATCGAGTTAAAAGTCTGTAAAAGTGAGATTTAAGAAAACCATCCCAAAAACCAGAACAATTATTGACTCATTTGTGAGTGGGCAATTAGGAGGACTCCTGGTAACACCATCAAACCTCCTTCCTCTCCTCTCCTCTCCTCTCTTCTCTTCCAGAGGCAGTTTAGAGGGAAAGCGAGAGCAGAAGAGCTACAAAGCTTTGCTCGAAGACCCGATGCTGCGGTTCTCTGGCCTCTACCAGGAGAGCTGCTCGGACCTCTATGTCACCTGTCAGGTGTTTGCTGAAGGAAAACCTCTGGCCCTGCCTGTTCGCACCTCCTACAAAGCATTCAGCACACGTTGGAAGTGAGTACCGCTCTCCTGACCACAGCTATGTGAAAAGTACAGCTGCAATGACAGTTAATTTTCTTTACATTTGTTTATTCGTGCGACCTTTTTAGACGCAGAAATGCAGTGAAGCGTTTCTTAAGTTTCACTGGAACTTTGCAGTACATTAGTCCCTTTTTCGTCACCATTTCCTCACTTCTTTCTCTCAGTATGCCCTTTATTTTCCCTTCTTCAGAACTGAAACTCCCGCCAATACTAGCAAATCCTTATTCCTGTAGTTACATTTCAGTTGCTTAGACCTTTATCTCCTTCTTCTAACATGCTCTCTATCGGCTCTCTGTCCTGTGCAGCTGGAACGAATGGCTGCGGCTGCCAGTTAAGTACCCAGACCTTCCCCAAAGTGCCCAGGTTGCTCTCACAGTGTGGGACATCTACGGGCCTGGCAGAGCCGTCCCCGTTGGGGGAACCACTGTCACCCTGTTTGGCAAATATGGGTGAGTCTAACCTCACACTATTATTTGTGCATAAACTCAACAACAACAAAAAAACCCACCAATATGTAACTTTGAAAAACCTCCTGTCCTCTTCTAGTATGTTCCGGCAAGGGATGCACGACCTGAAGGTTTGGCCAGGTGTGGAGGGGGATGGAGGGGAGCCAACCACCACACCAGGACGCACCAGCAGCAGCCTGACAGAGGACCAGATGGGCAGACTGGCCAAGGTACAATAAGACCACGGCTGAGGATTGGAGAGAGTGGGAATTGTAGTGGTGTGGGATAGGAGAAGGACAGGGAAGGACTGATCGGCTGAGAGAAAGGATGGAGGGTGAACAAGAAACATTGTGTGTCTGTGTGTGGGGGAGAAAGAGAGGGAGAGATAGAGAAACTCTCGACACGTGTCTAAACCATCATGTGTTCCAGGGCCCTGACCTGGAGGTACTCAGTGATGTGAGTACAAGTGGAGGAGTTAGTGTTGGTGTGCGTTTGTGTACTGTATGTGTGTGAAGAAGGCCTTGGTCCAAACGTATTTGCAAATAAAGTTAAACCCATCACTTAAATGAGGATTACCACAATAGAACAATTCAGACTGTGTAAGGGAAGCACACACTAAGTAAACGTATGAATACTTTATTCATCTATTAAATCCCTGAACACGTTGCATTGTTCTACCTGGGAGACCCATTCAATGCATTTACAAATACATTTTGACCCAGGTTTTGGTGTGAACACCTGTCTGTCGAGGTGTACGGCTGAAAGCATCACACACATTGGTTTTGAAGTTTTCTGCTGTTGCCATATGTTAGTGTATTTTGTGTGTGCATGTTTTTCTTGTTTATGTGGACATAAGGACATTATGTTTGCCAACTTGTTGCAGCTTTTTGGATTATTTAGGAGAGGGCGTCAAAGAGCTAATTTCATTTCAACGTCATCTGATCGGATTGGCATGATTTTTAATCACTTAATTCCTAAGACGGACTCATTGATTCCCACCATTCTTATTAACCCTGAGTGCAGTTGTCTTAATCACATCTAAAATGTTTTTCTAGGCTGCTACCAGTTCATATGTTGTTTTTAAAGAGTGAGTACTAATTCTGACCAGCTGAGTTGTGGGCTTCCTGTTCATGGCCAAATGTGTGCTTACATTCCTGACACCCACACTGACTGATGAGTGGATTGGCTGCTGAGTGTGTGACCAGAGATGCTGGATTGGCTGCTGCCACTGGATTCGTGCATGATTGGTTGAGCTGTTTGCACATCAGCCACCATGCTGTGACCGGTTCTGCTACAACAAAACCTCATCCCCTGTATTTTTGTTTTGGAATATTGGTAAAACCTTTTCTTTTTCTCCTTTCCCTACCCCCTTTCTTCCTCTTTTCTTTCTCTCTCTGTCCAGCTGACAAAGGCTCATCGACAGGGCCACATGGTGAAGGTTGACTGGCTGGACCGTCTGACCTTCAGAGAGATCGAGATGATCAACGAGGTGAGTTGGTTGGTTGTGTGTTTCATAACAGCATTTTTATTCCTGTAGTGGATAAGGGACTAAAAACAGAGCTAAAAGAGAGTGAATATTGGACTTGCATTCGTCAGGTGGCCAGAAACACGACCCCAAATGAATGATAATGTTGCTCTGTAACTGCTGGATGTGTAAATAAGCAACTGTTTGCCAACATGTTCAACATATCGACTTAAAAGTTGACGATATGTCAATGTTAAACTTGTGTCCCCAAGTGGCCAAAAACTTGTTATTGCAGGTTTAACTGTTTGTATACATCATCTGCAAATATTTTTATAATGGTCTTTTACTATTTGTTGTCTTCTGAATTTAATTTAAAAGTGTTTCTTCATGTATGTTTCTGCAGAGTGAGAAACGCAGCTCTAACTTCATGTACCTTATGGTGGAGTTTCCCCGTGTTAAAACAAATGACAAGGAATACAGCATTGTCTATTATGAAAAGGTATTTCCACATTTATAAGCACATCACATAGGTGCATGTGATATCCATGAAGCAGGCACGTGTCGCTATTATAACAGCTGATTGGTGTGTTTCACTTTGTCCCCACTCAGGATGGAGATGACGCATCACCTGTTCTTACCAGCTGCGACATCGTCAAAGTTCCTGACCCACAGATGGGGATGGTGAGAGGACACACACATACACAAGTAACCACACTTGGCATTGTGTTTTCAGAATTTTCCAGTTCATGGTCTCTCTACAGGAAAACCTGGTCGAGAGCAAGCATCACAAACTGGCTCGTAGCCTGCGCAGTGGGCCCTCGGATCACGACCTGAAGCCCAACGCTGCCACACGTGACCAGCTCAATGTAAGTAACGGTAACAAGAAGTCAGTATGTATGTTTAATTCTATAGCAGATGTCACAGTGCTACACAGTAAGGCTTAAGAGGAGTAAAAATAACATAAGTAGAAATAAATAAAACTACACAAAGGCAAGTCTAGAGCTGCTTCTTAAAGGTGTAGGCAGATCCACAGTTTCAGAACCTGGTCAGTAAAGTGCAAAACTAGTCTAATCATGATGCTGATGCATACCATTCTAATAATAAAAAACAAAACAATATAGTTTATTAAGCAACAAATAGGCACTTTAGTAGTGTCACTGGTTAATATTTGGTTAAATTAACAGCTCTGGCATTGCATTTGTGTGCTAATTAGGAATTGTACAGGTGCTTTGAATGTAGCTTAAGTCAGTGTCCAAACAATTTCTTTTAACATACTCGGATATAAATACGCAAAGATCATTTCTCTCATGTTGTGCTCAGTTGAAGCTCTTTCATGTTCAGGATTAATAAAAGATATTGAGACATTATAACGTGTTAATAAAGAACAGGGTTTGTTTCAGCTGGCCTTTTTCCCCCCTTTTCCGTGCAAGTCAAAGTGACTCGATAGCCTTTGTTTTCAGTAGATTATCCTACATGTCAGATATTTAATGTACAAGTTAAATTATGGTTTGTGTCACACACCTCATATGTTTCCTATGCCTTGCTACGTAATTCCCATGTCTGCTTTTGTGGATTGATTTGATCAGTGTGTGTCTGTATGCACCAACAGATCATTGTGAGCTACCCTCCGACCAAGCAGCTGAGCTCTGAAGAACAGGACCTGGTGTGGAAGTTCAGATACTACCTCACCACACAGGAGAAGGTCCGTGTGTTTGTTGCACCAAAACCCAGTTCTGTCTCAATCCTCAAATATTCAGTTATATTTATCTCCCAGTGCTATACTATGTTGCACATGTTCAATGCTTCCTCCTCCTCCTGCCACAGGCTCTGACAAAGTTCCTCAAGTGTGTGAACTGGGATCTGCCCCAGGAGGCCAAGCAGGCTCTGGAGCTGCTGGGCAAGTGGAGGCCGATGGATGTGGAGGACTCCCTGGAGCTGCTGTCCTCCCAGTTCACCAACCCCACAGTCAGACGCTATGCTGTGGCACGCCTGCAGCAGGCAGATGATGAGGTAAGGGTGACTATGTAGAAATGTCCTGAGACAAAACTTTATTGCAAATTTATTATCAGTCATTAACAATTAAAATTATGAAGACTTTTAGTTGAATTAATTACACTTTGACAGAAACGATCCATAAGATTTTAGAGTAGTTTAATGATAAACCTGAGCTTTAAATCCAAAATATGAAGTACTTTGGAAATAAACTCTCATTGTACCATCAGCATAACTATTCCCATCTCCTCCCTCCAGGACCTGCTGATGTATCTTCTCCAGCTGGTCCAGGCGCTCAAGTATGAGAACTTCAGTGATATTCAAGCAGGCCTGGAGCCAGGCAGCAAGAGAGACAGCCAGGGACTTTCAGATGACTCTGCACTGGACAGGTCAGTACTTGGATGGGAAATTAGAGCTACTCTGGCTGTGGCTCATAAATAAGTCGACACTACTAGCAGCTTTGACAGAAGCAAGGCACATATGGCTGTTCGCTTGTGGTTGATGAGTTGAACCTTCAGTTATTTTTTTTTTCTTCTTGTTTTGTTTCTTACTGCCTATATCTAAATTTATCTCAGAAATTCTCACTGCTTGGGAGAGTATTTGCTGCTTCACAGAATTTTATTATTTTTCTTTTAGAAGCCATAACCAACGCTTAGGTTTTTATGATTTTACTGGCGTAACTCTGTACAGCTCTGGCCAGAATCTTGGGCTGTCAGCTGGAGGCAGAGCACTGACTAAAACAGTCTATACTGAACACACCATCTCATCAGTTTAAGTAAAAGTTCATGTATGTTTTTAACTGCCATTTTCTCTGACTGTTCATTGTTTAGTATTTTGTTTTCTCTTTTTGTAGTTCCCAGATCCTGTCTGGCACATCTGGGCCTTCTTCTACCCCACAGAAAGGAAAGGAAGGAGCTGATAGCGAGAATCTAGAGGTACAAAAGGCAAACAGTCAATGAAAAGATAACCAGAGCAGGAAGGAAACTGTCCCATAGAGAATACAGTTTTAATCCGTATTAATCTTCACATAGCACATGGACAAACGTTGATGAAGCAACAGGGAGTCAAAAACACATTATCTTGCCAGAAATTTTATATATATTCCTATTCCACAGAAGATGCAGGGCTAAAGAGCAAAAATAAAAAAGGATTTGTTCCACCATGGCACTGATGAGTCATTGTGTCTGCATCTCTTTGTAGCAGGACTTGTGCACATTTCTCATCTCCCGTGCTTGCAAAAACTCTACACTTGCCAACTATTTGTATTGGTGAGTACAGTTCAAAGCAGCTTAGTTTATTGTTACTGAAGATGAGGTTTCTCTCAGCCAAACCTGTGTGTCTTCTTAAGGTATGTGATCGTGGAGTGTGAGGATCAGGACACCCAGCAGAGAGATCCTAAGACCCACGAGATGTACCTGAACGTCATGAGGAGGTTCAGTCAGGCTTTACTCAAGGTCAGCACTCGAAGCAAAACATTGTCCTGTTCATCCGCCAGTATTTCAATACAACAAATTGATTATGTCATCAAGTAGGATGCCATAGTGTTTGCACTCCTGCTCGTGTCCAAATCTCTAAAAGATTTAGCACCAAAATGACAGCAATTTGAATATCTGTTGGTTTGAAATATGCTACATAAATACATTTAACTAGCCATAGTTCACGGATAAATTGTATTCCAAAGCAAGGTCTGTTATGTGCAGTGTATTAACACAAAGTTTGAAGTGTTGCATGGTAATAAATAGTCTTGCACATAACTCTAATAATGCCCACACTTCCTCTTCCCTCCAGGGTGATAAGAGCGTGAGGGTGATGCGGTCGCTGTTGGCCGCCCAGCAGACGTTTGTAGACAGACTGGTGCAGCTGATGAAAGCCGTGCAGAGAGAGAGTGGAAATCGCAAGAAGAAGGTAACAGCGTTTTATCTCAGTTTACTTATTTAAATTATGCAGTATGTTTCTATATTTTGTGCAGTTTTGTTAACAAAGTCATTCAGTATTTATTCTGTTTGTTCTTTTAACTGTAACATCACATGAGCACATTGACCCCGTTGAGTTGTGTTAAACCTTCCTATGTGTCTGCAGACGGAGCGGCTGCAGGCTCTGCTTGCTGACAACGAGAAGGTGAATCTTTCAGAGATAGAGCCGATTCCTCTTCCTCTAGAGCCTCAGATCAGGATCAGAGGCATCGTCCCTGAGACCGCCACACTCTTCAAGGTACGGACAAAGTAACTGTCATCCACATAAATCAGTTTCTCTAAAGCTGAAGGACCCTTAAATACATAGCATGATATTCCAGGCACTGGTAAAGTACTTTTAAGATTCACTTTGCTCTGCTTTGACATGACTAAAACCTGTATCTGTGTTTTTCACAAGTCGTTTTCCTGTGTATGTGTGTCAGAGTGCTCTGATGCCAGCCAAGTTGATCTTCAAGGCTGAGGATGGAGCCATGTACCCAGTTATCTTCAAACATGGAGACGACCTGAGACAGGATCAGCTCATACTACAGATCATCTCGCTCATGGACAAAGTAAGAATACTCTCCCGTTACTGGGTTGATGGTGGTTATAGTTTAATTTGATTAGATGACCAGGCACTTGAGCTGTTGGTCATCGATGGCTTTGGGTTTTCTTTTCTGCTGTAAAAATGTTTGGATCCAAGAATTGCTACTCTGGCTTTGTAACATTGCAGGTCCAGCACATTTTGTTAAGAATGACAGAAAATACAGTTATTGCTTCCTTTCACTCTCTATTGTGTATAACAATCTGTTTTGTTCAATTAAACCTTCTGTGTTTTGTTTTTGGGCTTATAGCTGTTGAGGAAAGAGAATTTGGACCTGAAGTTGACACCGTACAAAGTATTGGCCACCAGCACCAAGCACGGTAAGAAGTCGTGACCACTCCCTGACCTGGTTTGGTAGAAAACAGACTCCCATTACTAATACAGTCTTAATTCGCTAGTCCCATTGGAATAAAGGATCTCTTTGTGAAGTGTATCTGGCAGAAATAGCAGATTTAATTACTGAAAGAGCAATGAAAAGAATCTTTCAGTCTAACCCCAAATTACATCCTTGTTCCAGGTTTTATGCAGTTTGTTCAGTCCGTTCCTGTTGCTGAAGTTCTAGCTACTGAAGGCAACATTCAGGTGAGCAGGGCTGTAGAATCAATCAGTACACTGCCTGACGAACAGCGTAACATTTCATTTTTTAATCATTTGTCTTAATAGAGCTTCTTCAGGAAGCATGCACCAAGTGAAAAAGGACCCTACGGCATCAGCTCGGAAGTGATGGACACCTATGTCAAGAGCTGCGGTGAGTCACGTTGTGTCCCTTTTTAATCTGGTGCGCTACCTGCAGAACACAGTAGGTGGTCCCAGCGGTCTAATCAGTGTAGTCTCTCACTGCATCCTTCCAGCTGGTTACTGTGTCATCACGTACATCCTCGGAGTAGGAGACCGACACTTGGACAATCTGCTACTGACAAAGACTGGTGAGGAAAACGTGTTCTTTAAGATACCGGTTTAATTAACAGCCTAGTATACGGAACAATTTTAGAATATCATCTCCTCATCCAGGGAAGCTCTTCCACATCGACTTCGGCTACATCCTGGGTCGGGATCCCAAACCGCTGCCTCCGCCCATGAAGCTGAGCAAAGAGATGGTGGAGGGGATGGGAGGCATGCAGAGCGAGCAGTACCAGGAGTTCAGGAAGCAGTGCTACACCGCCTTCCTGCACCTCAGGAGGTAAGAGACCGGACACGCAAATACACAAGATAACAGAAATACAGTAAGTACAATTTATTGTCAAGGAGAGTCGTGCTCCTAGTCTCAGACTGGGTGTGCATCCACTGAGCAAGTTTCTGATTTGAAAGACTAAGGGAGCATAACGGCAGTTTTGGATGTTGTAGCCCATCAGCTACAACTCATGTCTATTTTGCATTATCGCCACCCATTTTCCAAATCATTCAATTGATTTGATATCCTCTTTTGCAGCTACTAGTTTCAAATTATGTCATGAAAATAAACTTGAAGACACTTCAAACCTGCTTGAGACAGATGATTACAAGTTTAATCAGCTTCAGGTTTAGTCAGTTCAATAGCATTATCATGTAAAATAATAATCTAATATTTACTTTGCTGGTTTAAGCAGTGGCTTGTAGAAACTTTAACAAAATAAATGTGCTGTGATGAATGATCTGTTTGCCACCTGATTTTCATACTTTAAACCAAAGATTGAAATCTATCTTTAAAAAAGTGGTAGACAGTCAATTTGTATCTGATAAACCAAAACGCATCAAACCACCAAAATCCTTCTTCCCTCCCATTTCTTCAGATACTCCAACCTGATCCTGAATCTGTTCTCTCTCATGGTGGATGCCAATATTCCTGACATCGCCCTGGAGCCTGATAAGACGGTTAAGAAGGTACGTTTTACTGCAAAGGAACCCCCACCTAACAAATACTTTTTTTTTTTTGTAAGTGGAGTTTAGATGTCACATCGACCAAGAATTTCACTGGCATGATCTTGAATATTGTTAAATTCACTCCGTGTACCTGTACTTCTGATTGCTTGTATGATTGATAGCTTTTTACCTTCAGGTGCAGGACAAGTTCAGGTTGGACCTGTCGGATGAGGAGGCAGTCCATTACATGCAGAGCCTGATCGATGAGAGCGTTGGCGCTCTGTTTGCTGCTGTGGTCGAGCAGATACACAAGTTCGCTCAGGTATGTGCACTCGAACATACAACATACTTACCAAGACAAAAAGACATTTGTCCAGGGAGCTGCAGCGTAAGGACCATTCTACCACCGGTGAATAATTTGACCTATATACTGTGAATCACTGCTGCACATTTAACATCCCATAAGTCAGTCACAAGACGATCAACAGGATTGGAAAAAACAAAACAAAATTAAGCTTTTTTTGTTCTTTGAAATATGCGATTAGTTACTCCTCGAAGGAGTGTCTGTCTTGTCTTTTGCTGTTCGGCAAACGTTCATCTGATCGATTTCACACTTAGCGGTGGTGTAATGTTGAGGACCCAAGGGAGTGAACTATGAAGCTGCACTTCTGAGGGCCAAGGAATCGGCCCACTCCAAACAGGCACTGAACTAATTCAAATCAGTCTGAGAATTCTCATCAAATTCTGACATGGGGTCACAACTAGCATTACTTTATTTTAAAAGCAAATAAGTGCATATTGTTTCACGTTTCTTTGATGGATCTGGATGGTCTGAAGCAGGTTTAAACTCTGCTATAAATGTAACTGCAATCAGTGATCTATGTCTTCAAGCAAACCCTTTGGACTAAACAAGCTAAAACGTTTAAGTTAGTTTCTCTATTCTGTTAAAGTATCTGATGAAACTTCCCGTCTGTTCAGTACTGGCGCAGATGAGCAGAGCGACTGCTGAGACGAGGCTGAACAGGATCGAACTTGTGCAGCAGGAACACATGATCGTACGGTTCTGACCCGACAGATGCTGCGTGTGTGTGTGTGTGTGAGAGTAAGAGGATGAGAGAAAGAAACCCAATGACACTTTTAAAAAGGCCAATAATGCACTGCCAACCTTTACTGCAAGATGGCTGAACAAGGACATGGATGTCCTTGTTTGCTTATGTATATATAATGTATATTAACAAATGAAATGTATGGCCAAATAAAAAGATTGTTGATACAACTGAACGTACCAGCCGTTCGTTTTCTTTTACTCATGTATTTCTAAAGCGGTATGTGTACTTTTCATCATTTTGGCCCAAAAAAAGTGCTGCTATGCAGTGGTTATGGTGCGCAACAGGTTTCTTAATTGAGCATTGCCGACCATGTGGGGGGTAGAAACGAGTCGAGGCCCCAGAGGGCTGGTGAGTCACCGAGCGAGTGACTAAACATTTCCTGCCACACAGAAAGACATGAAAGATGAATCGGCTCATGTAACTTCAGCACGAGCTATACATTTCTGTTCTGACACGCGGGCTCTTTTTCAGACACAGATTAACGTAAACCAAAAAAAGCTTAATTATTGCCTTTTAAAGTCAATTGCATAAAGACAGGAAAGTTACACCTATGAATGCATGTTTTAAAAATCAGACAACTTATTCAATTTATGCAGGTTCAACATGCCTTTAGTTATGCTAAAGGTAACCTTAAGTTAACCACTAATGGAAAGTCCAGTGAGCTCTCAAATCAATAGGTTCTGAAATACAAACTTACAAGTCGCTCACATCCTTACGCTTGTCCATTTTTCCTGCTTCAACACATCAACTTCGAGGACAAAATGTTCACTTGCTGGCTAATATATCCCCCCCACTACTAGGTGCTATGGTAAAGAGATTATAAATGTTCTTCACTTCATTTGTCAGTGGTCAAAGGTTTGGCTGATGGGTGCATGTATATATGTATGATAACAAATTACTTTAAAAATATCAGGAACATCATTGACTGCCATAAACTCAAGGAAAAAGACCCACTTGTCAATAATGTATTCATGAGCTCTCTTTACTTCAAAAGCAAAATTTGTTTTATTGGTTGGCATGAACCTCCTCATCGTCAGTATAAAAGGGGCGTTTTAAGCCTGATGGAGGATCATGATCGAAATTATAACAAGACAAGAAACGATCCTAACAAGGTCCTGTCGCGCTGCAGTTCACTGCCAAAATACACACAACAAGAGAAGCACAATTAAATCCACCTCAGTAGATGTTTTCTGAAAAATAACTGCAAACAGCAGAAAAAAAAAAAAGGTCAAACGTGTTCCACTTGTGCAGCACGACTGTTGTGTAGTCAGGTGCTCAATCACACGAGCCAGCTTCTTGCTTCATACATTAATCATCTCTCCACAATGCAAGCGCTGTGCTTATTAATAAAAGCCATGCCACTGGCGTGTGCGCGGCACTTTGGATAACCCCCCAGGTCTCTGTGGACTCTGGAAAAGGTAGCCGTGGAAACAAACAATGCTGGATGGCCAAACCCCCAAGGCTCCCCAATGTTGCGGAAAGAATGCAATACCAGCAAAACAGAAGGCAGAAAAGCAAGATGTTCCTTGTTTTCATGCATGAGGCAGAATGAGGCGTCAGTCACAGCCAAAAGGGCAGCGACGCTCCATTGGGGCAACTGAGTCAGAAACATTTCAGAGCATTGAATTTTATTTATATATATATATATATATATATATATATATAAAAACAACTACTCTCTGTTATCACTTTGTTTATGAAGTTTATGGTTTGGACTGGCCTACTGAGTGTCACTGGACCTCAGCACAAAAGGCAGAAAGGGAAGAACCGCAACCAGATTTAGACTTTGATGATGCAGTGGTCCATACAGTACACAGAAAAACAGCTCCTTTTGGACTCGTCAGATAAACCATCTCTGCCTCATTGGTAATTCTCACTCACCAGTCGATTCTCTGACCCTCGTGGTGCAGTAATCTGACTCAAATCAGACTGACAAGCAGTCAGAGCCAGAAAAATGTGCTTTTATGTTTAAAACCAGGAGCCACATTTCACTTTTCAAACAGAATTACGTGTTAGAGGTCACCTGGTGACAGCAGGAAGGACCAAATGTGGTGCGCTTACAGTAAGGAATCCAGTTTTGGGTCATGACCTTTGTCGCACATCATCTCCTCTCATCATCCCAATAATGGACGTCAAGACATGAACGGCGGCAAAGGTCAGAGGTCAAGTACAGAACAGCATCTTCAGAGCTGGAAGGGATCCATTAACTTGCTCAGAAACATTAGAGTTAGAGTTGAGCTGCTCTCGCTCTTCCACAGAGAGCATCCCATTGCTTTTAACGTAAGGAAAGATTTAAACTATTTCAAGCGGACTTCATTGGGTCACACTTGCAGAGGTATGGAGCTCAGAGCCCTACAGACACCTACCTTTACAGAGCAACCACTCAGGGTAAAGAGGACTCTTAAGTCTTTTAGTATCAGTCTCCATTTGTCCCACATGTCTCCTCTGAAGAGTGAGACGCAGGTGGGATGCTGATACCAGAGTCCAGGCCTCGCTTCAGCTCCACCCCGCCGCTGTCGCAGTACGCTGCCCCGGAGCTGGAGACGTGATGGAAGGGATCACTGGTGTTTCCCAGGGTCGAGGTCTGGTCCTGGTTAGAGGGGTGGCTAGAGGAGGACTCGATGGACATTTGGTCATTGGTGAATTCCACGTGGATGTCAGAAAGGTCGACAGGGACCGGGAGGAGAGGGGGGAGAGGGACCAAAGAGACTGGATTGTGAACCTTAGTGAAAGAAATATGGGTTCAGGTGAAATAGGCAGCATACTTTTTTTTTTTTTATTGTTTTTAAAATGAATAGTGGCAGAGAAGAAAATAAATCTTACCGTAGTCTTGGGCTGATTCTCAGCGGTTGGTCCAGCTTGTTGTGGTCTCAGCAGAAACATACAACAGCAACAACACATGGTGAGAAGCGGAACGAGGAGCAGAGAAGTCAGTCCGATTCCCAGACGCAGCACGGGGAGCAGCCCTGAGGAGAAAACACAGGTCAGACAAATCGCTCCTGCAACAAACCGACGAGCCACGCTGCATAACTTCACACCTAGAATAACTGGGATGAGTCAACGGTGGACTGTTTAAGGACTCTGTTGTAAATCATACATTAGGTTCTGCACATTTTAAGATGTAAACAAAAGGAGTCTGATGCTAAGAAACCTTTAGGTATTTGTGCAGATTCACCCCGTGGTTCCCAACCTTTTTGCCTTATGACCTCTTAAAATGAAGTCTCGGTGCTGTGGTGAGCACCCTCCCAAGATTTTTATTTCATTTTAATTATTAATTAATTAAACTAACCGGCGTTTAACATGACAAAGGCAAAGATTAGATAAGTCAGAACACACTGGTTCACTGAGAGAGTGCCCAGCTGTTCAAGGTCTCTGGGACAAAAGGTTTTGGAATATTTCATGTTATATGTGTAAGGTCCCCTGTTTTGCCTGAGATTATGCAATCTTAAATTATTTTTCAAGAGCGAGAAAATAATTTATGTGCTAAGTAAATTCTGCTGAATGGGTTTTTAAGGCCACTTCAGGTAGATGCTAAGGATCATGAAATGTGACTCCTCTTCAGTCATCCTCTCACCTGATTTGGAAACCGTCTCGACACACTGTGGGGCAGATTTCGGGGAAGCAGCCATGGAGAAGGTCGGGAAGGAGAAGTTGGCCACAGCACAGTAGTTCTGACCTGGAGCCAAGCCGGCGAACTCCACGTAGGACACCACTTCCTGCGTCCAAACTGTACGGCTCTGCAAGAGCACAAATCACCGGCCTTTTTCACAGTAAGGTGGAATCGATTCACTCACTTTGAGCATTTAGGATGCCTTCACAGTCTTACACAAAACCTGAGATTTTAATGAAGTCGATTTTAAATGGCAACATCAGCGTTTTCATGTCTGCAAATCACCAGGTTTAGATTTTATACTGTCTAAAGTGTAGAAATTGAACTTTCAGGAATCCCATTGCAGGCTTTGGGAAGTTTGCATTGTTTTGCAGAGGGGTTAAACTTCAGCGGTTTTGTCTGGATGGAAAGCTGGAAAGCTCTGCTGGAGCAAGTCGGTGAGCAGCGTCCAAGTGTGAACGTTTGTTTACTCAGTGACACTTTTGCAGGAAAGCGTGTGATTAATTTATGCTGGGCAACTGACGTTAAATTAAAATTTGGACTCCCTTTAAGAATGCAGGAACACAACAGAAAGCACGTCAGACCTGGTGTTCAGAGTGATTGAGCTGGTTGTACACGGTCACTGTGGTCCAGGGGTCAATCAGTTGAGAGATGGGACAGCAGCTCTCCAGAGAGCACCTCCTGTTGGCAGCACAGGGGAACTGCACCTTCACCAATAGCTGCTCCTCTTTCAAAGAGACGGAGACAGAGGGACGGCTGAAGGCTGGAGTGGACAAAGGAGATGGGTGGGACTGTTCATTTGTTAAAGCTCAACATTAATTACATGGTGACACCTACTCTTCATTACATATTACACATTAAAGAAAGGTTATTGTGCTTCTTAAAAAGTTTTAAACCATGTACATCAGAGAGCCAAGAGCCAGCAGGTGTCCATCCCAACTGACCCTTACTGTTATGTATTTTCTTTAGACTGTTTTATTACAGAAACTGCAGACGGCCACTGACTGAAATCACTGTAGTCGAACTTGCTCGGCTCGATCCACACGGTGGAGCTGGGGCTGAGGTGGACGCCGAGACGGATCATGTTGTACAGCTCAAAGTTTGAGAAGGCCTGAGAGACGTCACAGCTGCGGGACGAGACCCAAACGCACCACGAGACGTCCTGCCAGGGGCCCCTGCAGCAAGAGCATGTGCAAAAACAGAGCTTTGTTTAGGAATTCAGGAATATTTGCTCTTAAAATAGCAGACACATACATGTTTTACATGCCTCAGCAATTTAACAGCGTCAGCAAAGAACAATACAAAACCAAGAAGAAAAAAAACGGCCCAGCTCACTAAGGATGAAAGTCCATGGTGTGGTAGGCAGTCGAATTGTTTTTTAATTAAATTATGGATAGACCAACACGTTTCAACTCCGTCTTCATCAGCCTATTCAGCCTTTAACTGACTGATGTTAAAGATGGTCACATTCAGTATTTAGGTTAGGTATTTTAAACAGTTAGGACTTTAGTTAGGTAGGTTAGTTTATCTCCTGACAAAATGGAAATCAAATTAATTCCGCCACGCCACAGAGTTTCAAACTTGTAAGACCCGCACAACAACTTTTAATGTTTAACCTGAAACCCAATGATATACTAATGTCAGCTGTTTGCCTAAGTGGGGAGAGTCCACTGTATAAGCTGCAGGTTTTATGCTATGTGCAAAAAACCCCTATAGCTGAAGAAAAATCAAACTATTTTACTTTAACAGATTTTTTCAGTATTACCATGAGTAGGTTTCTTTCTGCTTAAATCATGTCGATATATTTGCATTATTATGCACCTCGCTGGCTTTATTGCAATTTATTTGAGCCGTCACTGAACCCGTGTAGAGAAAGGACAGATAATTATAGACAACTTAAAAAGCTGCACGAACGCCTCACACGCACAAACAGGAGGACTTACCCCTGAGTCTTTGTCTGCACGGTGTAGGTGGTGTTAGGACTGGCACCGGGACAATCCCACCGCAGGAGGCAGCCTAAGTCCAGTGATTCCACTGCGGTGTAGCAGACTAACCCAGTTGACCCTGTGAAGTTCGCACGAAACCCGCACACCAAAATAGCACGCTCACAAAAAGATGGCTCGCTGACCCGTTAAGTCTGATTGTCACAACTTTGTCAACGCCTGCAAGCATGTGCGCCCACCGAGGCGAGACGGAAACACAGGGAAACAGCGACAGGAAAGTCGAGTAAATGTGATTAACGTCGGTAACTCACCGTTGACGAGCAGGGCGACCATGACGCACAGCCCCGCCGGTGCTCTCAGCCGACCCGCGGTTACACCCGGTGTCTCCATTGGCGGACCGAGTGAGTCCGACTGCGGTGGTCTGATCTGCAGCCTGTGCAGCGCTGGAGGCGACACGTGCACCTGTGGAGACACGCTGAGGAGATGGAATCATCTGCAAGGGAGACCGATCGGCTGGAGGCGGCAGGAGCGAGGAAGGGGTGGAGATGTAAGGATTTAATTGAAGGACGGCGATTTTGTAAGAGAGGGGAAAGGCTGTAATCCACTTAGGAGAGGGTGAGAGGTTCGAGAGAGACCGAAGATAAACTTGTTTCGTGACTTAAAAAAATTAATTTTCTTTTTCTTTTTTTACCGTTCCTGTTTTTACTGTTGGCATCTTGTCTTATGATCACAAAATGTAAAACTAGTGGGAACTTTAACCTTCACCGAGTGGAAGTAGTCTAATTTTACTGTCGTCTTGTTGTGCACAAGGCACACTGGACCCAGATATAAGCAGAGACGGCCACTAGCACTTTCAAGGTATCCTTTCAATTATTTTCAAGGTATCCCTTCAAGCACTTTCAAGGTATCCCAAGGTATCCCTTCAAGCACTTTCAAGGTATCCTTTCAAGCACATTCAAGGTATCTTGTATATACACCTTGTATAGGTGTGTGTGTGTGTATGTATGCATGTATGTTTAAGTATGTATATGTATGTGCGTATATGTATACGTGTGTAAGTTTGTGTATGTATGTAAGTATGTATGTGTATGCGTGTGTGTATGTAAGTATGCATGTGTGTTTAAGTATGTATGTATAGGTATTCCAAGGTAT
>JAVQJF010034518.1:0-15206 GCA_036023855.1 Gadopsis marmoratus | reverse complement strand
CAACCGAAACGGTTCCCAAAGCGCTGTAACAGTAATCTAAGTTTGAACAGTAGTCTAATTAATTCTTCTCACCACTCTTCACTCTTCTTGATCTATTCAAAAAGAATATGACACAGCGTTCTGTCACTTTCAGCCACTCAAATGTGTCCTGATGTTTCTCTTTCTTCTTCTGTGACATTTTTTCCACCTGATTTCACATTGATAGAAACCTCTTGAAAGTCTTTTTACTTTTAGTCTTCTACGTATATATATATGTTTTTGTTGAGGGACTTCTAGCAAGTTCAAAAATGTCACGTTTTGTGTATCCTTATGTACCTGTTTACAAATGTATCACTTTTTAAAAGGATACCTTTATGTCCTGTACACGTATTTAAGCATGTGTAAACAGGAACACACATATACTGTAGGTGACATCTGCCATTAAAATAAACACTTCAGCTAATGATTTCACATCAGATTATTGACATTTTGGAGTCATGGTGCTGGAGACGCATGAGACATCAATGCTATGGAAGTGTATTTCTGCATCAATCCAATTACTTTACATCTGCATTCAAAATGGATTGTGCACATGCAATAATCCAGCAGCTCTCATTCCTGATACTTTTGAGTACACATCAAGCAGATTTATGTCCTAACAGCTACTACATACCATTCATCTAAAATCCCAGGTGTTAGTCAGTCCCGGATAAGGCACAAAGAAAACCAGAAGGGTTGTAATACCTGGGGATTAAGATTGAGAACTAATACATTATCAACACCAACAATAACAAAAACAAAAGAAAACTAGTTGGACAGAGTACGACCCCCTGAAATGGCCTAAAATGCACGCTTTATGCAATATATCGGGCTTCCTGTTGGTCTGACAGAAACGGCCCCCACAACTTTTTTGTCCGTCTGGACACGATACACAAGCGTACCGAATTTGGTGCATGTAGGACAAAGACAAAGGAGCAAGCTTCTGCTTTTACACCCGTAGGTGGCGCTATCCCTCTGCACCATGCACCAAGCCCATACCAGATCGCTATTTTCGCCAAGCCCGACGTGTGTGCAAACTTTCACAACTTTCTGAGCACCCCTAGCACCTAATTTTCCCGCCAAAGTGCTACAATAAAAATAAGAATAAGAATAAGAATACTAACAAAAACAACAGGTCCTCGCACCGCCGAAATTGCATTTCGATGCTCGGGCCCTAATAAGCTGAATGTGAATGTGCACTTTGCAGTCAGTATGTTTGCTTCTGTTTGTGACATAGAAACAGGAACTGTAAGGGAGCGGGGATTGTTATGTAGCGAGTTAATATTTCTGGTCGCAACCTTAAATGACAAAACCTTAACCTGACATTAATCAATTGTATTGGCTAAATTTGGGGGAATGCAACAAGCTGTACACACAACACTTGCATATCATCTTATAAAGTTAATAAGGTGAAGGTGTTAGCAGACAGTTGCATACCAGAACACAGAGAGCCACATTAGAAGTCATTTAAATAATGTTTTGGTCCACCAGATGAATGTAAGCCCAATGATCGCTCTCCCTCTAGCTCTAGTTTGCTCTCCACCAACTCCTGACGAAAATATCTGGCTTTATAGCTGCTAAATGCTACACTATGTTCACAAGCTACTTGCTAACTTTGTGTGTCTGCTGTTTGTTGCCAGGCAGGTAGTGTACAGTGGGTTTATCAGAACATTTTGGCTGAAAACAACTGCCTGCTGCATCTGGAAGCAACTCTGGTAAGACCAGTGAGACTGAACCACAACATTAAAAGTTGTGGACTAGAAAATCAAAACAATAAGATGCTAAAATGCTCAGTAGAGCTGAGAGGAAGCGCAGATTCGGGAGATAATTCTTTATGAAGTTGTCACTAGGTGTGGCCCCTTTCTCAATACAGGTAGACATTTCATCCATTTTTAGTATAAAACGTATTGATAGCAGCTCTTAAGTTCAGGACGCAAGTCATTAAACGCGCCAGGCTCCAGTGCCAGTAGACGGTAAACAAAAACGCTTTAGGGATTTGTAGTAAAGCTAAGTGGATTCAAACGGAGACCTGTGTCACAGGACTTCCTTCAAGTTCACACGAACATTTTCACAATTAACTCAGAAGAAAGACATCCACAGACTTGCTGTATCCACTTGAGATAATGAGCTGTGTGCACTCGGTTGCGTCTGGGGAATTTTACACGTGCCTGTTTTTAATTGAAATGCTCTCTACTCTGAAATCGCTACACTCGAGGGATGTCTTTTTGCAGGAAAACATACCAAAAAGTCTCACCCGTTTCAAAGAAATGCCAGGAAAGGCTTATTAAGGGTGTAGGCTAGTCAGACTGCATGTTTATATCTTCTCTCATTCTTTTTTTAAGGTTATGGGGGAAAGATATTATGTGATTTTATGGGATACAATCTGAGTTGCCTGTGATGTGTTGAACCATACTGTGCTGGCAAAACTGTTATTAAACTCAGAGAAGGCAGAATATATTAAAACAGGCATGGAGCTAACCTTTTTCCTTATTTAGAATCAGCTCTGGTGTCACTATCTATGCAATGTTTATTCACACCACCACTAATTTCCTGATCTGAAATCTGTGAATATCACATGGTAACAAGTCATTTTTCAAAGCTGTTGTGTCAGTGAGAAGAACATCAACAGGGAAATACAGAGGTAACATTTTAACGTGAAGGACTACAAACAGCCTGATTTAATAACTGAAATCCATCACTCAGCACAAAACACACAGCACTCTTCCAACAGGGATTTATGGGCCACTTGTTTTTGGTCACATGAATTAGAACTTTAAGAGGATCTCCGGCACTCTCATGATAAAGCAAGATGCTTTCATTTCACACTGGTATTTGAAGAGTTACATGTGCATTAAGCAATTTATGGCTTCTCAACCTCCATCAGGAGGAAATGCAACATCTCTCATTCATCTCTGGCACAGCATTCAGTGGCCTTAAGTTACCATAAATATTAAATTGACATCTTTACAAAAACACAAACAAGCTAGCTAACGAGGACAGAGTCCCAGCAACATAACTAGTTAAGAGGTTAGCAGTACTCAAAATAATAGTGAGAGTTGGGGGAGGGCGGAAAACCACTTTTGAAAAGCTGAAATCTGAGCACCAAGCATACCCTGAGTCACTGAGTAATTGTGTGTTAGATGGCATGGAGCCTGATCCTGAAGTCTTATTTAATGCACCTGATGTGTTGCACGTTGGATGAGTCTACAATAGCCTACACACTGCTTTGGTTTTTATCTGTGCAATTTAAAATAAAGACTGGTAAAAGAATAGGTGGGCAATATGCTTCTTTCCTTTCTTGGCAAGAGCTAGATGAGAGGATCGATACCACTGTTAGCTTAGCTTAGCATAGACTTAGTAAATACTGGAAACCGGGGAAACAGCTAGCCTGGCTCTGTCCAAAGGCGACAAAATCTTCACCTCTGAAGCTAATTAGTTAAGATTCTTCCATAAAACGGAGGGTGTTGATGGATAGATAGATGCAGATGCAGATGCACTGTGCCTGTCAAAAGCTAATTCCATCCAGATGCTGCCCTTTGTCTTTGACAGTGCATGCTAGTACTCTTCAAATTCTACGGCCTTGTCAGATCAAGTTTTCAGCCTCAGTCCGAGTTCCAATGGAGACAATTACGTGAACAGATTAACTAATGCAGAGATAATGATGAGACGAGCCAGTCTGTGCTTGTTTTTGTATTTCCTGGTGATGATACTGTCCACAGAGAGAGCTTTTGATGCTTCTCCATATAATTCAGTTGTCCTGAGTAGCAAAATACACACTTCATCTGAAATTATCTTAATTAGTCAAAATGGTCTCAAATTAAGGCAGGAGTATCTGCAGTCACTCTTAAGAGGTTTTTATGATTTGCATGGATAATAGACAAGCTGACAAGGTCTGTCTAATTACTTGTCCCTCTGTCCCTGAACACCAAAGCAGCAACTCTTGGAGGTATGCCGATGCTCAAGAAGCCATGTCATCTTTCCAAAGCCATTTCAGGCTGAAGACTATGCTACATGTCACTGTTAAATGGTAAACAAAGTATGCTTTCCAAACACACAATCTGTTGAGGTGTAAATTATGCATATAACCTGGATCTAAAGACAATATAACTCTTGAATTATCTATGCATTGGAAGCACCGACAAATGTAAATCATGAGCATGTTTTATGATGCCAGCTGATTGAATGCGTACCCTACAGTAAATTCACAACAACGCAAAGCATATGCGGAGCTGCTCCACTTCGCCATATGTCCTTCAATAGCTGTAGTAATTTCTCTGAAACAATACCTGATCCAAGTGTTGTATACGGACCTTTTACAGCTGCAGCTATTCTCGATTGTCTCTCCTCCCTGAGATGGATGAACGCTGGAACATACAGTAATGAACCATGGAGTAAGCAATCCTGAGTCCATTAAGCTCTGTGGATTGATTCAGCCACTAAATAATGCAGGCATTGAAAACGACAAATGCCCAATCAATGCAATGCTATCGTTACCTTTACGTGGGTTGTATTGATGGAGAGCAGATGGTTCCTCCCATGTTGTAGCTGTGTTGTGAGAGAATGAATCAGTCATGTACCAGGGATGGGATGAGCAATCAGAGCAGGGTTGTAGTTCAGGTCAGCTAAGGCCTGACTCAAGTACCACAGCCCTGTACCAGATAAAATTCCCACAGGAGTTATATAAGCAGAGGTCAGTAAAGGATATTGTACTCCACCGTATCTAACTACCAGATTGTTTGATATATGGTGCCTCGCCCACAGGCTCCTACAGCTCCTCATTATGGCAGTCATCCAAAAATTGTCCGCATTTGTATCTTCAATTTGATGAAGTGTAATATCAGAATTCCTCAGATGCCTCACATTTGTTCTCACATTTGGAATGACTGAGTTTGTTGCAAAGGGCTCACATATGGTCAGCGCCCACTGTCATTTGCTGCATGATGGACATGGGCATGCTGGCGATTTTGAAGCTGGCAGAATGGCTGGTGTCCACAGATGGCTGGGGCTTAATGCCGCTTCATAACGACACTGCTGCCCTTTTCAAGGTGACCACCTTCACTGTGGAGGGATGCAGCCTATACGAGTCCACTACAGACGTTTGGTATAATCTGTATGATCTGAATCGGTATGTTGAATATAGACAACCCACCGAAAAATACACACAAAACACTTCCATTACCTAACAAGATAATTCTTGGTGTGATATGCTATGAATGTACAGAGGGAGTGCACACAGATCTGCTGTTCCCAAAGGGAACTGGGCTTATCAGGAAGTAACTTGCTCTGGGCTTATCGTAGCAGCCCCTGATAACTCATTGTTGCCTGTAGATGACATTAACATTCACTGTGTTAGGCCTGGGAAAGAATCATTGTCAAACATGGCATTGACGTCATGTTACTGCATTCCTTCAAAAAGTTCACAACAAACCACAACACACTCACCTGGTAGAGTTACCTGCTGAATTTCATGGTCCTGTACTTGCGAGTCATGGCCTTGGTGGACTGAATGAAGATGATTTAACCAATGAAGTGTAGAAAGGTTTCTAGTTTTAGGGTCACTATTTATGAAAAGCAGAGCCAGTGTGTATTTCATGGTGATAGCAGTCATGCGTTTTCCTGATTCTCGATGTAAACCTGGATTTACACTTGATGCAGGGACTTAATGAAAGTCTCGCCCTAGACACTATAGCTTAGGTGTATTATACCTGGTTGGGACATGTGCTTTAATTATATTCCCCACAGTAACTATTTACAGTCTTGTGATACAAGCGATGGTAGGAACGTTGCAACCTTGTTGCAGTATAAACCGAACCATCACTGTATTCATTGTTTCTTTAGTGAGCATAAATTTTGCAGCACTAGATGTTAGATGTGTAAGAACGTGTTACAAGATAATGGAGCCTTTTTTCAACTTGCACTGCTCTATATTAACAAGTGCTAGGAGATAACTTTGTTATGATATGGTGCTATATAAATAAAACTGAATTGAATTGAACTGAATAATAGGCATAAATCCAGCTTAAGTCAACCACAGTCACTGTCCACCTCCTCATCCTGTGCTCAACTCCAGCACATTATAACAAAACACAGTCTCAAATTAAAGTCACTCACAATTGCAGACCAAATTTTAAATTCAAGCGCTCCGTTTCCCTCAAACAATCTTTTTCACAGCTATTAACAATTCCTATTTGCAGTGTACTCGTGGATGTACTGCTGTCACTGTATTACTTTGAAACTGAAAAAACGTAAACTTGATTATTTTCAGGCAAGTTCTGAAGTCTTTTTCCTATGATTTCTGAGTGCTTTTATAGATGTTTAATCATGATGGACATCTCAGATATCCTTGGGAAGTGGAAGTCACATGGAATCTAAAAGGATTTGTGGAGCTCCATGAGCCGTGTGTCACAGCCACTGCTGCTGCTGCTCCAACTGCTGACCATATCAGTGAGTCAAACTACAATAACTAACTTCCTGTTGCTTACAAAACACGGGCTTGCACCTGTCTCTCCATCCACCCCCAAACCTAATGTGTGAATTATGTAGACTGTTAAATTTTAGGTAAAATATTGAATACGTAAAAAAATTAAAAAAAATCCAATCTAAACCCAAAATAACAAATGTACTGAACTGTTGTACTGTATACTGTCATCACACTGTCATAACTCTGCTTGGGATGCAGAGGGAACCAAGTGAAGTGTAATTATGTCCCACTCCTGTCTAGCTGCTGGTGCTGCTAGACTTTAATTATCTCCATTCTCCTCACTACAGAGAGATTATGACCAGATGCCTTGAGGCCCAGCCCAGGTAGTTATGGAGACAAGACTTCAAAGGAAAAAATAGAATAATTTTTTGCTTCATTACTTCTGAAAGGAGTTACTGGCGAGTTTAATAAATGCCACTGAGGAGACAAGCAGGCCACCCCATGAGATCATACTTGAGTTTCTTGGATTTGGAAGCTCTTTGATTGGACTGATGAGAAAATGAGAGAGATGTCATAAAGCAGCTGGGACGGTTACCTGATAGCAAAGTGAGCACATGGGCATATTGTGTGAGGTAAACCCATCTACACTCAGATTGGCCTTTTTGGCAGAAAATGTTGGCTGGCAAAACATTTTCATTAACCAAAAATAATAGACATCATAGAAAGTTAAGATTTAAGGGAAAAGGCATGACTGGATGTTGTGATTTTAGTTTTTTGCAAGTGATGATCAACTTTTTTGAGTTCTGAATTTAGCAGGTCTGCACTGGTACATACAAAAATACCTCACCGTCTCCTGCCCCAGCTTTTATATATCACCAAAATACCAGCGATCAAAATCAAAAGCCTTAAACAGAATTTAAAACTAATTTAAGCATTCAGCCACAGTTTTGGCAGAGCTCAGAAACGAGTGTACAATCGCTGTAGTTACACATGTAATTAGTAACAAATATACTTATAATAATATGCTATATGTTATAACATACTATATGTTATGCAGCCTGTGTAGAAAGCTGGATTTATTGAAATCGAAACATATCTGTTTTTATATATGAATTTATATACTTCAGTCTTCTGCTACTGTCTTGATTCAACATACAATTGAGTTAGTAGAGTTTTGTGATGTACAGGAATAAATAATAGTAATAACAATAACAACAGCAACAACAACACTAGAAAATGTAAAATTCCACTGAAGTTTTAAGATGTGCCTGAAGTGCATGAGCCTAGGCCCCCGGGACACAAAACGTCTCTGTCACTCTCTCTGTCTGTGACTCTCTCTCTCACACACACACACACAAAGTGGTTAATGCTAGATTAACCATTTGACCTTGCATGTGATGAAAAGCTTTGAGAGGCTTGTCCTGCAGCACCTCAGGCCTCTGGTGAGAGACTACCGGGACCCCCTACAGTTCGCCTACCAGGCCCAAATCGGTGTGGACGATGCAATCATCTATCTGTGGCATCGGGCTTACGCACATCTAGAGAGGCCAGGAAGCACAGTGAGAGTCATGTCCTTTGACTTTTCCAGTGACTTCAACACCATCCGACCCCTCCAGTTTTTAGAGAAGCTCACAGCCATGCAGATAGATCACAACATGGTGGCCTGGATTCCGGAATATCTCACCTGCAGATCACAACACGTCCGGCTGCAAGGCAGCCTGTCAGACGTGGTGAGGAGCAACATTGGAGCACCACAAGGAACTGTGCTTTCACCTTTTCTCTACACCATCTACACCTCTGACTTCAGCTTCAATTCTGGAACTTGCCACCTCCAGAAGTTCTCTGATGACTCATCGATTGTGGGCTGCATCAGTGAGGACATGGAGGAGGAGTACAGAGGTGTAGTGGAGAGCTTCGTCAGATGGTCTGAGGAGAACCACCTACAGCTCAACATCGGCAAGACCAAGGAGCTGGTGGTGGCCTTCCGACGGAGCAGAAATCCTCCTACCCCTATTACCATCCAGGGGGAGGAAATAGAGATGATTGGAGTGCACATGAACAATAAACTGGACAGACAACACTGAGGCCCTCTATAGAAAAGGTCAGAGCAGTCTTTTCTTTCTTAGGAGGCTCAGGTCCTTTGACGTGTGCAGCAGACTATTGCCAGTCAGTAGTAGCCAGCACACTGAGGCAGTGGGGGAGAGGAGGATGATGGACAAAATCAAGAGCATCCTGGGCAACCCCACTCATCCCCTCTACGATGTGGCTGAAGGTGCGCCCCATCTGCCACAGGCTCATATCCCCCAAGGTGCAAGACAGAACGCTTCAGGTGTTCTTTTGTGCCGACAGCCATCAGGCTGTACAACAACACCAGGGACCCCGTCTGAGACCCAGCCTACCACCACCCATCCTCCCCCTGCATTGGATTTGTACTACTTGCTCTCCCTGATTGCACACATGATTACTGGTCATTTGTTTATTACATGTTTATAGTGTTTATTAATATGTTCATATATTTATATTGTCCTTTATAGTCTTTTTTAGTTTCTTTCACCACTACTCTTTCTTTTTTGCTGCTGTAACATCCAAATTTCCCCTCAGGGGGATTAATAAAGTGTTCTTATTTTATCTTATTTACAATCCAAATGAGCCAGCTTAGCTCATACCTAATGGCTGGCGGCTGTTAGCGCGAGGAGCTAACTGTGCATTGCGTCCTGGCAGGAGAGGACAAAATGGCTCAAAGAGAAATGGGGAGGAAATAAAACCATAATTCAACAAGTTAGTTCTCTCTCTGTCTCTCCCTGCTGTCATGGCCGTCTCTGCTCCCCTGTAGTAATCCTGAGATTAAAGTCATGATATAACTCCCATATTTCTGGCAGTGGGTTTCACATTAGCCAATAATGAACCAAGACCGAGAGGGTTTGTGGGGTTGATCAAAATGATTTCTGATATTTAATTATTGAGTTGAAGAACATTTTGTGCCATCCAACAGTTGACATCACTGAGACAATCTAAGACAGCAGCTAGGCTATTTGGATCAGCGGGTCTCACAGGAAGGTATATCTGTGTGTTGTCTGCGTAGCAATGAAAAGGGACGTTATGACGCTGGATGATTTGACCTAATGAAAGCATGTAGATCGAGAATAAAATTGGACCTAAAAATGAGCCTTGCAGTACACCACAGGTTGTAGAAGATGAGTAATTAACTATGGTGACCGAGTAGGTTCTTTCTAAGAAATAAAAATAAAACCAACGAAGTGCACTTGATGCCAACCCATGGCATGGTCTACCGTGTCAAACACAGCGTTCAGGTCTAAAAGTATTAAAATCGTACCATCCCCCCTATCTGCTGTTAAAAAGAAGTCATTCGTTACTTTAAGGAGTGCTGTTTCTGTGCTATGTAAAGCTCTAAAACCAGACTGAAATTTCTCACTCCATTATTTCATAACAAATAAGTTAGCAGCTTTATGTAGCCTCCTAATTAATATTCTTATGATTATTTCCATTAAATCCTGGCACAATATGTTAGCATACCCTAACACTCATACTGCCCAGCACTAAGATGTCAGGAATGCCATATTGTGTTGATTACAATTAGGTCTCTAAACCTCACAATGATGTTTTAGTTTCTGTGAACAATTTCTGTTTTTATTCAAATTTGTAACAATTTTTTGGAGGATCTTTTGTCGACTTTAATGTGTTATTTGCCCGTTTCACCTGAGATTTTTATAATAGCCGAGATGCTGTTTTAAATGCTAGGGAAATCATTTACTTTACAATGGAAAATGAGAGGATATTAAATATAGCATATACAATGGACCCTAAGCATTTTCAAAACACAAATCAGTCAAACCCCAGTAGATAATGTTTACTCACCAATGAACTGATTCAAATTAAACACAGTTGATTATCATTCCCTTCTATATGAGCTGTGAGCCTTGCAAAAGTTGTGATTGTAATTAGACCATATGTAGAAAGGTTTCACTCCACATCAGGTTTCAGTGGAACTAGCAGGAGCATCAGCTGCAGGGATGTCCCTTGATTGATTTGATGTTGTATTTGTCAGTATTTGCTGACAGTTACCATAGTATAATTCTTGAGCCCACAGGAACTTGAAATGAAGGGTAATGTCCTGTTCTCAAGACTCAGCAATGCTGGAGGGGCCGGAGACGCATTACAAGATAAACTCACATTGACACTTGGCAGAATTCGTCATTTCTGTCCAAGAACATTTTGCTCTGCTTGCAAACTGAGCCTCGTGGCACGCACGATGTTCCTGTTCAGACCAGCCATTTACAATTATTCAGAAGGTGAGGATATCAAATTCCTATGTTGCAAGTAGATGTGGCAAAAGTAAAAAATGTTTTATGAGGTTAAGAGGCATTAGTTGCAGATCCAGCAACAGTAAGAATACATCCAGTTGGTTCTAGTGGATTTTGCAATGCTTATGTAACGTATTAGCGGCGTGGCTATAGGTGATGTATATATCTGTCATTACATCATGCTGGGAGCATCTTTTACATGTCCATTGTATTTGTCTCCGCAGCTTTATCCTCTCTCTGTTTCTTTTCAATTACAAGCACACATTACACACCTGAACAAGCAGAAAACTTCAGTTGGATCTGTGATTTATTATCCCTTCCATTGTTTCCTTCTCTTCTTCTCTGTAACAACACTACATGAAGTGCTATGTACTGTATTATCAGGCCTGCACATCCTAGCCTCCTTTCTGCTCACAAAGAGGCCAGTTCTTTTGGATCCTGAAAGCCTTTTTACCCAGAGCAGGCTACAGAAGCATGAACGCACAGTAAATTATAAATACGCCATAACCTTTCTCTGTGAACCCTGCCTTTCATCAGCCCCCTGTAGTTAGATGGTCCTGGGCAGGCTCAGCTATTGCGAGCTGCCCTGGCTAATTGTTAAACATGTTCTTGTCAATCAAGCCTATCCCAAATGGCAGCTCCTCAGTCGGCACTACAATGAGCTGCCTGAGCTGCAGTAGCCTTAGAGGAGTAATTGCCACTCGCCAGAAGCCCATCTACATTCCATTAGCAGCTGTGCAATATGAATGGTGGAATCTGGTTGTTGACTACAGACCTATTCAAGCTTGTACATGTGCTGAATAGCCCCATTTTTGTGGTATGTGGCTCATTTCCACACGGACAGGCCAAACAGGAGGAAAGGTAATTGCATTTGTGATGGCATTGTGTTAGCAGACAGAGAAGCATATTCTCCTCACTTCATGCATCAAAAAGCTACAGAAAATATTCACAGTGGAAAAAAACAGAGTCAGTGAGGAGCTTGTGAGAATCTGAGAGCTAAAAGGCGTTCACTATATCACATAGTTCAACAGAGTTGTGCTAACTTTATTTAGCTGCTGTTGCTGAATTGATCTCCTCCACGAACCTCGTGTAACTCAGCTGCACAGTTTGTGAGGTGCATGTAAGCAGCTCTACTGAATGAGAAACACCTTGGGGGAGGCTGTTGGCAGTTGTCACATAATACACAAATGCTGAGTTATCACTCTATGATAGATGTAAAACAACTATCATATAAAGAAACAACAAGCTAGATGATTGTGTCATTCTATTGATGTAGGGGAAAAGTCATTCTATGTGGAATAACAAGAGGCTCTGAACTGGTCATCAACAATTGTAAATGCCTCTCGCTTGAATAAAGCACTGCTGCAATCTGTAAACCAAGATCTATTCTCCGGCCTCCGTTCAAGTGCATTTTCAAAAGGTGGCCGCAGACACTTCAGAGGTGTCGTTGAAGCCATCTCGAGATTTTGAAATGGATGTGTGGTTATGACATTAAATGGAGGAGCGGGAGGAGCATATCTCATTCCAACTAGAAAAATTGCATTTCCTGAAGAAAATGCATGTGAATGCTGATGCTGAAATGCAGAAATGTGAAATGAATTGCCAGTATAAGATGCTGAAATTTAACAGTTTTGACAGAAAGATTTGAGACAGCAGCCTTTCACTCTGGTGGCGACATCACGCACTGTAGCTGGGATCCGCCCACCACATACACACTCATGTAAAATGCTCAGAAGGGCTGAAAAAAAGCATAAAACCAAATCGGTGATAGATCAAAAACTGTAACAGACATCAAAGACTGTTAAGTATGAGTTTAATAGTTGAACCGCCTGTGAACAGTTTAAGCTTGAAATGGAGTCTGTAGCTCAAAGTATGTGGAAGCAGTGGCATTTCAAATTTGAGGATGTTGAAGAAGAATCTCCATTGACTTACATGTTAAAATATTTTGGAATAAAGCTTAATATTTTAAAGTATAAAAGGTAGAAAATAGATGAATACAATTATTTGAATGGTTTCTGTAGCTGAAGAAGTTATAAGAGGAGAAAGATGAAGACGATTTGAAGGTCAGCCCCATCATTCACACTAATAAAGAAGAAGAAGAGAATAATAAAGAACAGGATAACAATAGTGTGAATAGTGCTTATTAGTGGGAATGCTGCTGAATCAGCATTCACACTAATAAGCTAAAGGACTGCGTTTAGATAGATCAGAATGGTTCCACTTGGCTGGAGAGAAACATTTTCTGAATTTAAACGCTAACCAATTCTTCAGCAAGCCCTTCGCTCACATGAAGCGTTAAATTCAACTCAAAGCAGCAGCAAAAGACATTTACATTTTCCGTACACAGGCTTAAGAGCCTTTGGTTTGGCTGAAGATGTGCATTAAGGGGATTTTTTTCTCTCTCTCTCTCTCTCTCTCTCTCTCTCTCTCCTCCACTCCCATCTAAGAAACTTTGCAAAGTTTAATCATGGCTTCTGTTGACGCCCCTGGGTTTTGTATCTTAAGCTGTATGCCCCTGGCTGGGACACATAAGAAAACTTCATCATAAGCTGTTCCAAAGTCTGAATATAGATTTCACAAATCATTTCCGACCAGGACTGTACACATAAATATTACCCCCTCAAATATTGGATTTGTAATTATGGCTTTTTGTGTGGTCTTCCTGCTCTTTCAACTGCACACTAAAACCCTCCAGCTTTGAAGGAATGGCTCATTAAAAACCAACTTTTCTTGCAGCAATTCTGTGAGGAATTTCACCTTCTGCTTAACACAGTGACTTTTAATTTACTTTTTTAAAAAAAGGTCTACATTTCAAGTTATTTATCAAAGTCTCCTTCCAATTTGAATGCACTGCAACAGCAACATGGGTAATAAACCTGTGGTCCTTACCCGCATTCCAAGCTCGATGTTCTCGCCTCCGTAGACCTCCATGCCAGGATCCAGCAGACCAATGTCGCCAAAGTATTCCCGATCAACCACAAAGGAGCAGCCAATCATAGCTGGAGTTCTGGATGAGCAGAGACAGACAGCATCTTTTGATTATTATTATCCAGCTACTAAACCTTTAAACACCCACAGAGAATACTGAAATATAAAATGCATTCAAGCAGAAGGCATTCAGGTTTTAGAGGGTTGTATGAATGAGCTTGGAAAAATACATCAAGCATTAGTTGCAGTGTTTTCATACTAAAGTTACAGTATAGTCTTAGCATTGATCAATTGAATGTACAGTAAATGTCCAGATATGAAACAGTTTCGGTTATTCCGTCCCGATTTAAAAACCGGCAAGTTAATTTTTATACACTAATAAGTTGGATTTTATCTTAAAATGAAAATGTAAAATAAAATCTAGACTCAAAAACTGATTTACTGGAGATAAATTGTGGTTAATGCATGTGTGCAACATAGACAAGACTCTTGTATTGCTCGAGAATGGACTGCACCACATGTCTGACGTTCTAGCCAGTATGTAGCCTGAGAACCTCGGGCAGAGGACTTTTATCTGCTCAAGAAGCACGGCTGAAAACTAGAGGTGCCAGAGATTTTGCAGTAAGAGCCCCAAAGCTCTGGAATGAGCTGCCTGAGGAAATCAGGTCAGCGGGATCAGTGACCTCTTTTAAATCTTTTCTTAAAACATACTTTCAGAGAGCTTTTCCTGATTTCTCTAGATTTTTGACCGGTTTAATTTGCTTTCTTTGTTTTATTCATCTTTATTTGTTTCATTTGTTTTATTGCTATGAAGTTGTTGCCTTGTGTGAAGCACTTTGTAATGTGGTTTTAAAAAAGTGTTCTATAAACAAAGATTGTTATTATTATAATACAAGATTAAGATAAAGCTGATACTCTATGGCAATGAGATTGATACTCTATGGCAATGAGATGATAATGAAACACTGTGGTGTAGAAGTGAATGCAGTTATCAATTTCTGAGTATTCTCAGTATTATGTTGTCCCTTGCTTACCAGAGAGACCAGAGTGACACTGAACACTCTTACAGTGTGACTATTTGGAAATGTCAACAGGGATACAAATTATTTGAATGAACATCAGGCTTGGTTTAGTTTAAAAAAGCAGCCAGTGTGGTCAAAGCAGAGGTGTCTCTTATCCAATCCTGAGAAAAACATGTCTCTTCAGCTGCTCCACTTTGTTAATTAGCTAATTACTAACTTTGTCTGCTTGCTGTTTGGTGCTGGGAAGGTAGCGCATGATGATGATGATGATGATAAGAGTGGGGACAGTAAAGTGTGGTAATTTTCCGTTACCTCTGACTGCCAGAGAAGGCCCAAGATGGATATGTATAAGCATAAAACCTTGGATGGAGATGAATATTGTGTAATATGTTCTGTTCTTGTTATGTTCTTTTTCTCTCTTGTTGGAATGTTCATTTGAAGGCCATGTACTTTAGACCGAGCAGATAAGTCCAGACATGGGCATGGAGCAGGGGA
>JAVQJF010034510.1:0-40298 GCA_036023855.1 Gadopsis marmoratus | reverse complement strand
CTCTCTCTCCCCCCCAGCAGACAGACAGTCAGGATGCGTGAATACAAACTGGTTGTTTTGGGATCAGGAGGAGTCGGAAAGTCAGCTCTGGTAAGATACCGAACCCACGTCACTGCTTCCACTCGGCTGTTTACCTGATAAACTCTTCAACACACATCAGTGAGACACACTTCACCACCATGAACACACACACACACACACACACACACACACACACACACACACACACACACACACACACAGTCCTGCTGCCCCACCAAATGTGGATTCATCCGCCGCTGGAAATAGTCCCCAACACACTGTTTCTCCTGTTTGTTGGATAAAACCTACAGTGAGCAGCTGCTTCGGGAAATCACTTCACCTTCTTTTAAAACATGTTCTCCTGTTAAGCAGCTTAAAGGTTGAGCTGAGAGCCACAGACAGGAAGTGAGACAGGACTGACACGTTGGTTTGAGTCTTTTAATGGGGTTTGTTGACAATAAGAGGATCCTTTATCCTTTAGGACGTATAAGGTGAGAAAAGCCGGATGGAGATGATACATGTATTATTATTATTATTATATTTATTGATCCCATCATGAAGAACACAGTTCAGTGCTTTTGAAGAGAGTTTGCCCAACAGGAAGTCAGCCACGTTCGAGGCCTTTAGGATCCTCAGAAACTCGCATAACATTACACCCATAGTTGAACCAGGTAATATTTCGATTTGAAGTTACAGTTGGGCACGTTGACTCTATAGCGCCTCCTAGTTACTTTTAGCCTTCAAACGCATTTCCGACACCCTGTGTGTACTCAGACACTCATGAAACTTGGCACACACATCCTTCCCCGTGAACACTGCGAGAACATGTACAGCGATTGGGTTCGTTGCGTGTTTAGCGGGGCTCCCAAGCGCCCCCTACGGGCTTGGTCGGGTTGTTCTGATATTCGCCAAACTTTATACGCGCGTTGCTCCGCCTCCTCGCCTGCTGCTGACAAAAATAAATCTAATGTTAGTCTCATTTGTGGCAATGTTGCGCAAAATTCCTCTAAAGAAAGGATGCAGCCTGACGTCACTCTGTATCTCTGCAAATCATCTTCTGCCCTGACACACACACACACACACTGGTGCAAGTCTCACTACAATGAGGTGCTTTACTCCAGATGATATAATGGAGATGTGTCAGTGTGTCACGTTAATTCCATTCTAATGACTTCCAATAGAGAACAGAGCTCCATTAACACTACTGGCCTACTTCCTGTCTCTCCCTCTGCCTGTCTGCCTGCCTGTCTGTCTGTCTCTCTGTCTGTCTCCAGACTGTCCAGTTTGTTCAGGGGATCTTTGTGGAGAAATATGACCCGACGATAGAGGATTCCTACAGGAAGGTAAGACAGCTTCAGCCCGGGAAGGAAAATGATCAGAAGAGGAATGAGGAGGAGGAGGAGGAGAAGAAGAAGAATATGGAAGCTGATCTGTGTCAAGAAAGGAAAATAAAATTGATGATTCTCATGGTCAAACAAAACTTTGATTAAGTTAACATTCTGAGACAAAAAGTCAGAATTCAGTTGACTAATAAGTTGAATTGATGAGAAATAGGTTAAATGTTTGACTCATCCATTTATCATTATTTCCATTTACTAGCTCATTGTTTTGACTTAAAAAGTCTAAAATTCTACTTTTTATTTCATATTTTTTAAATCATGATGAACTTTTCATCAATTTTGTTTTTCTTTTGCTGGTGAAACTTCCAAGGAGAATTTGTTGAGGATGAGGAAGTCCAGGCATGTTGGTGCAGACTTGGGTTTTTCATGCGTAGCATCAGATATGAGACATTTTGCAACAAATGAAAATATATGTTAACTCTGAGAGCCATGCTAGCTGTGCCGCGAGGCTAAATGCTAATGTCAGCATGCTAACATTCTGACAGTGACTGTGCTAACATGCTGGTGTTTACCATGTTCACCATCGCAGTTTAGCATGTTAGCACGCTAACATTAGCTAATTAGCAGTTACTGTAACAAAAGTACAGCGGAGGCTGACAATATTGGACAGATTTTGTCCTGATGGTGGCGCTAGATGAAAACCCAAAGTTATTACAGTTCATCCTGAGGGGAACATGAATGTGAACCACATTTCAACATTAACATCCGTGGAGATGTGCAGCTAGCGTGGCTACAAATCTAGAGGACCTTTCTCCATAAGTCATTTTAAAATATGATGTTGTTGAAGTTGAACATTCTGGGGGAAAGTCATCAGAAATGTTCAGGTTTCCGGTGACCTTTTATTGTGAAATCTTGGCAAATAGTTTTGTTGATGCACTGAGGACTCGCTGTCTGTCTCTCCTTCCAGCAAGTCGAGGTCGATGGACAGCAGTGTATGTTGGAGATCCTGGACACAGCAGGAACAGTAAGATCTGTCTGTCTGTCTGTCTGTCTTACCCTCCCTAACATTGAACAGTTTTTCTTAAATTCGCCAGACACCAACAACACGCTAAAGTATACAGGGGTGTCCACATACCTTTGGCCATATAATGTATGCGTCTATCACCCTGACACCACCTGTCTGTCTGTCTGTCTGTAGGAGCAGTTCACAGCGATGAGAGACCTGTACATGAAGAACGGTCAGGGTTTCGCTCTGGTTTACTCCATCACGGCTCAGTCGACCTTCAACGACCTTCAGGACCTCCGAGAGCAGATCCTCAGAGTGAAGGACACCGAGGACGTACGACACACACACACACACACACACACCTTAGAAACAAAGTCATGACGCCACTTCCTGTCTAGCCTCTGGTCCACCAGCTTCCGTTTCTCTCATTCATCTGGAGTTTTCATAAATACTGTTTTTCAAAAAGCTTCCGTGCTTATCCAAACACATGTCAGTGGGATTTGGGGATTTTGAATGAGCTTTTCTTACTTCTTGAACAGAACCAGGATGTTCCACTTTCACCTCGGCTCTCTATAACGCAATACAGTTCAGCAGCAGCACAAACTACAGCAACACGTCACTAAAGCAAGCTGAACATTAAAACCTTCATGAAAGGAGGATTTATTGCAGGACTGTTGAGTTGGACTGCGTTAGTTGTAGCTAGCTGTGCCATATAAGCTGGCAAATTGAGTGTAGATCTTTAGAGTTTTAGCTTTCTGCTGCCCCCTGCTGGATTAAGCCTTCATATCCTCAGGCGGTGCAGGACGAGACAGCTCGGAGTGATGAATCAAGTAAAGTGACACCCAGACACTTCAGGAATCCAGGGCAGAACATTCGCTTTGTGCTGCTGTTAAGATGCTGCACTGCAGCGTTTTGTAGCCTCCTAAACATAAAACATCCAGCTCCAAAACACACACGGACACGATGATCGATTAATCGATATTTATGATGATATAAGTTATCCTCACATTTGACAAGCTGGAACCAGAGAATGTTTGGGGCTTTTTGCTTGATAAATGATGAATGGATTAAGAGTTGTTGTTGATCAGTTGTCCTTCAGTCAGCTGTTTGATTATTTGACTAATGGTTTCAGCAATAGACTTTAACAAGTGTTGGGGGATCTGGAGCCTCCCAAACCATTTAACCTCGAGCAATTGTGCTGAAAATGGTTCGTTGATTCAAAGAGTTTGATGCAGTCTGTATGGTGACACCTGCCAGCCAACTCTTGCTACTGCATTTATACGGGAATATAGACCTCTCAATGAAACACTGTTTCAAACAAAGTGAAGCCACTGTTGTTGTCCATGAGAGGGAGCACTACGGCTCTGCTTTGAAATATTATGGAAGCTTGACACGGCCTCGTTAGCGTTACCAATCAATCTTGCCACCGTGGAAATTGTGTTGGAATGCATGAATGTGAATGCTCGGCGTTGCAGGTTCCCATGATCCTGGTTGGAAATAAGTGCGACCTGGAGGTGGAGCGTGTGGTTGCCAAAGAGTCCGGCATCGGCCTCGCCCGCCAGTGGAATTCCTGCGCCTTCCTGGAGACTTCAGCCAAGAGCAAGATCAACGTCAACGAGGTGACGACACACACACACACACACACACACACACACACACGTTTCCCCCAAAGTGCCTGGAACTTTTAATCCCGGGAACTACTTTTAAGGAAATAAAAGGTTCCTGCAGCACGTTGTTGTCTGTGTTTCCACCACGGTCTAAAAGATTACGCAACTTAATCTGCTGATGTATGACATAGCAACGGCTGCTTTTACACGTCACTGATGATCAACGATGACGCCTCTTACAAAGCGACGGACAGGCATCGTTATTCAACAACAGGAAGCTCAGTAAGATCCTCCAAAGGTTCCGAGTCCCTGGGAAAAGGTTCCTGCGGTGGAAACGTGGCTTTGGATTACATATAAATTACAGTAACTGAGTCCCAAACCAGGACCGGAGTTGTACCAGGTCCAAGTTATACTCAGTCTAGTTGGGTCCAGGTAGAGTCCGGTTCTGTTTTCTACCCGAATGGCTGCAAGCGGACTCCATGAGCTGGACGACCACTATTTGCAGGGGTTCTGTTCGAGTGGACCACACTTTGGATCAGATTGGTCCCGGAACGGGCCACAGCGCCAAAAAGGTTATTTTGTTTTCTTACGCTGTAGATATTTTGCACAAAATACTGATGTGTGTGTGTATATGTGTGTGTGTGTGTGTGTGTGTGTGTGTGTGTGTGTGTGTGTGCGCAGATCTTCTATGACCTTGTGCGACAGATTAACAGGAAAAGTCCAGTTCCAGGGAAAGCTCGCAAAAAGTCCACCTGTCAACTTCTCTAAGGTAGGTCTTTACTACACACACACGCACACACTATTAGACACTCGCACTATTACACACTGTTGTTTTCACTTTTCTTTTCTCACCAGTTTTCTGCTCACCTGACCGACAACCAACCAACCAACCAACCAATCACACCACATCTTCCAGCTGGCCACGCCGCTTTAACACAACCGTGTCATCATCAACATCAGCCACCTTCTGACCTCTGTTCCCGTGACGACCACATCTCCCATCCACTCATCACACTGTCTGACGGAGACGGTTGCCTTGGAAACATTAAAACCAAACATCAAAGACTGTGGCGGCGATGATGATGATGAAGATAACGATTCTGCTGTTGCAGGAATGAGGGCTGTCCAAACAACTGCCCAAATTTAAACAACGGTTCCCATCATGCTCTCTGCTTGGCCATGTTGCGCTGGGGAGTGGCTTCTTGCTTTTAATTTTAAATGTTTCTTTCCTTTCTTTTCCTTTTTACTTATTTTCCAGAAGTCCAGAGCCATTCACACGCAGTTTGACCACTTCACCGTCAGCCATGTTGTTGCCACGGTTCCCTGGTGATGTCACGGCTAACATGGCTGACTCCGTGTGTGTGGCTCTGGTAGAACCTGTGGATCCATACAGTGGTTATTATTATAGTGGTTATTATGATTCTGTGTGAAAAGATTTAAAAGTCCTTTAATGTTTTTGATGTTTGGGGTCGGGGTGGGGGGTTCGGGGTGCAGCAGGTTGTGCAGTCAGCTCACCGCGCGCGCTAGTAGCTTTGAGCTAATTTAAGTTAGATGACAGCTACAGAAATATTGTGAGCAAATTATGCTGTTGGTGGTAGCGTGGCTACTCCCAGGCTAGCTGCTCTAGTACTAGTAGCTAATGGAATGTATTAATTTTGAGGGAATGCTAACAATGCTAACACAATGCTTGTGGAGAGTTATCGTTGCTTTTTTCACAAAGAAACAAATGGGTGGTAGTTGCTGTTAGTTTGCTTGTCAGTTAGGAAGAGGTAACAATGCTAACATGCAAAACAGTGTTGAGTTTCAAAACAATATATAATATATTTTGTATGTTGTGAGGGGACGCTAACAATGCCAGAACCTCAAAGAAACAAGTAAACGATAGTAGCTGCGTGCTAACTTGTTAGCGTAGTAGTACGGTGAGCTGACTCTAGATCTGCTGCTCAGGGCGGACATGTTGCCTTTAGACAGCAGACTCACACTGGTCCAGTACCTTCTATGTGTGTGTGTTTGTTTGTGAGTGTGTGTATGTGTGTGTGTTTTAATATGTTTGTGAGTATGAGTGAGTTGCATAACAACAGTGAACCAGGCCAGTTTCTGTGATGACGTTTTGGCCCCGGGGGGGGTGGGTGGTGTTACGAAGCAGGGCAGCCAGCAGGCGTTTCTGTATTATTAACCATATTATTACCCAATTATTAATGTTAACACAACACATCTGAGAGGGAAACACTGAATTATCAGTCAGCGCTCCCTTTGACTGATGGCCATGCGTCTGTCCAGGAATAGATGACCAAACCTGACCAAAAACGTTTGGGCCGGCCCTCCATATCCTTGCATGGATGTAGTGTCTCATGCTAACACTTTAGCTTACAGTGATAGTTGCTCAAAGCTAACATGTTAGCATGGCGTACCGCTGACACATGGATGGTTTTGGTGTCTCATCAGTTAAAGAAGAAAACTAAAATCTCAGTGTTTTTTTTGACAGTAGCACGGCTGACGTCGAGGCCGACCGGAGGAGGTTGGTCTTGATGCGGAAGCCCCGCCTCCTCATGTTATGGGGGCGCGGCCTGTGAAGCAGCAGCCACAGAAAGCCTTTGAATATCTGTCTTCTGTTTGTAACGTGAGCGTGGTCATCGTACAGATACAGTGACCTCTGTGAGTACTGCTGTGCACAGTGTTGTACTATCGGGAGTCCTGCGGTACAGTGTGGTACTGCTGTCAGTATTCTGGTTCTCCTCCAGTACGTCAAGTCATGTAGCATGTTGATGTTTCTGTCATTACACAGTCTGACCTCCAGGAGGTGCTGCGACAGTTTGCATGCCGAGCAGAAGCTTCGAGGTGAAAGGCCTGTTTGCAGCCGCGGCGGGGTGATCTCCACGCACAGCGTACGACTGTTAGCATGCTAACAAACAGGAAAGTCAATGTTATGATATTCCCCAGAAGATTCCTATTGAAAAGGTTTGTGTGAAAGGAGGACTAACTGGTTTGGGGTCCCACTTTACCACCCTTTTCACTATTAATAAGAAGACTGAATTGATGGTTTATGACTCACTACAGTGTAGTTGTAAAGAGATATGTGTTTATGAATCAATTTATCAACATTAATCACTCAGTATAAAAGCGGTAATCATATTTCATTATAATTACTGTTTTATTACTACTATCAACTGTTTATACACATGAACTAGCATCAAAGATTATTCTTGACATCGGAAATAGTAAAACAAACATATAATGTCCACTCACTATCTTTCATGCACGAATGTAGTTTGTTCAGTTGTCACAGAGAGTGAAGACGTATTTATGAATATTTTTAATTATATAAAAAGTACCTAATTTATACATATCATAAACAAATACTTCATATTTTATATTAATTTTAAATAAGTCATTTTATGTGGTTACGGCTGCGTTACAGACAAATAGATTGATAAACACTTTAAAATGTCAGATCTCTTTGCAACTGCATTATGGTGTTACAACAGTGTTTATATACTCATTGTAAATGCTAAATAGGTGGGGTTAAAACAACACAGTGCCGGTGTTCCTGTGATGAGGACAGCACCTGGATGTACATGTGCTCCCCGAGAGATCGGCCAATCACATCAGCACCCGGCCGCGGCTGCAGTCAGGCCTCTCCTGGCTTCCGCAGTAACAGATGCTGCAGCGGCGTTCATCACTTCATGCGACGTCTGGGACTGTAAAGGCCAAACGCCGTGGTCATATAGATTTGTTGCAGACGTTCGGCAGATCTAAAGGCCTCCGTGTGCTTCAAAAGCAGTAGGTTGTGCGATGCGTTGTCCGACGGTGTCTACAGGCAAAGTGATACCCGTCTCAGGGCAGCGCGCGCTCGGACAGCCTTTTCTGGGAGACGTTGGCGTTGCCCTCGCATGTTTGCATACGCGTGACAAGTGACAAAGGTAGTTGACGGTTTGTCAGACAAGCACTGCATTTGAAGCATATGGAGGCCTTAGTGTCCACGATGAATTGAGGCTCTTAAAAGTGATATTTATTTGACTTTTTACAGAGCTAGGCTAGCAGTTTCCCTACGCTCCCGTTGTTTGTGCTAAGCTAGGCTAAATACATCCTGGACCTGGACTCGGATCAAACATCTAAGATCCTGTTAAACGTCTCCTTTGATGAATCGAAGTCGCAACGAAGTGACTGATGAGTGCAACCGCAGTCAAACGCAAACTGAAATAATTCATTCACAACGAGAAGAAATTATTTTACATTACCGAAATAAACCTGCTTCTTTTATCTCTGTATGGCATGATGACCAGTGAAATGTAAAAGAAACCAGTTCAACCAGCGACGTATCAGGTCAAAGTCCAATTTCCACCATGCTGGATCATCACGGTGCAGCCGTTGGAGTTTAGACCTGGTATGAAGGTCGGTCTGAACTGGCTTCTTCCAGTGCAGAAACCCACAGCAGCAGCGGGGTGGGTCTGGGGTGGGGGAGGGGTGGGGGGGTGAGCCAAATGTAAAGTAAAAACTAAAAAGCCTTAAATGAATAAAAGTGGTGCAATTTTGTAACAGCAACCTGCAATATGGAGTCATTCTGGATTAGACAGATCGCCCTCTGGTGGCTGAGTTGTGTAAAGCCATACAGCGTGTTTGACAGCGAGCAGAAGAGACTCGCACAGAGAAACTGTGGAATGTATCCTGTTTCTTTTTAAATTATATGCTGTTATATATTTAATTTACATAATATATAGATGAAATGTAAGAAATAGCATTAAAATGAACCTTTACTGATCTCCGGGAGGAAAAGTGAGCATCGGCAGCACAAAAGCACAGACCAGAGAAAATATATTCAAATTACAAATAAATAATAATAAGTAAAACGTTATGCAGGCTTTGTTACTCTCTAGACTACAATGTTTCCTAATATTCCACATCAATACTAGATAACAGATTTATGTATATGCACATTTGTATTTATGCATAATTAATGCAAAACGTCCCTCAGTCGTGTGAAGCGGCGGAACAGCGATCAGACTCGGACTCGTCTGTAAATGTTCTGGTCTTTTTGTTCAAGGCTCCACGTGTCGCAGCAGAGAGACTTTCCACGCGGACCAGAAAGTTCTGGATCCGAAGAGACGAGGAACAATAAGACAACGAGCCGGACGGAGAGAGAGGAGGGTCACGGCCCAGCCATGACAATGCGGCTGACGTCATTTGTCGAACGCGCCTGCGCACGCTGCCATGGCAACGGCGGCGGCTCGCTCCTGTCTCCGCCGCGGGCTCAGCTGCTCGTGTTAGTTAGCTAGTCAGGCGGCGTCGACCAGCTAGTTAGCAGGCTAGTAACGCAGCGGCGAACGGAGCGACCTCTCGCGGTGTTTCTGTCCGCGGCGTGAGCGCGCCATGACCGCGCGCCTCAAGGTGAGCAGCAGCTGTTAGCGTTAGCAGCAGCTGTTAGCCAAACAAACCGATGCTAACGCACGTAGCTCGGTTACCCAGCAACGCGCGAAGGACCTGTAGCCGAGGCCGCAGAGGCGGGACTCGTGTGAGTTAATGTGACGTAATGAGCTAATCCAGCTAATCAGCTGCTAATGCTGCCATAGCGGTTAGCTTCATCGGTGCTACTCTGCATTTAAGATATTTTGTGTGTTGAGCATCACTCCAGTCCTCATTCAGACTGAATACAAAGTTTGCATTAATGTAAATAGTGAAAATGTATTAATTTGCATCCAGTAGTATTCAGATTATATTGCCATAAAACAGAATAGCGACAAAAATTCACGTTTCTTTTTCTAAACATTGTTTGCGTTTAATTTTCTGCTGATTGACAGGTCGTTACATCCGCCCGTCATTTCAGTACCAGTAACATTATAAAGGCGAAAACCTCACACATGCATTTCGCTCTCAGCTCACAACACGAGCTCAGTGACGATCAGAAGTCAAATATTCAAACCCAGTGTCATCAAATGGAAATACTTTAACATTTATTAAGACTTCCCTAAAATCGACGCTAGAATGTAAAATAAAGTTGTGTGGGTTCTGTTTGCCAGCCAACGCTACCGTCTCCGTATGTCTTGTTTCAGTCTCGGGGTGAAAACCAGCAGAGCGGCAGCGTTTCCCGCTCCAGGAGCGCGTCGCCGCCGCAGCGCTGCGCCCCATTGGCCGGCCTGCGCTCCGACCACATGGGTGAGAAACCTGATAACGAGCTCTGATTGGACAGACACACGGCGGTTGAAGCTGAGCTGTTTTTATTGACGTATGTTGCAGTCGAACGATTCCAGAACAGGATTTTATCCTCGTAACACACTGGGAATTTGACTTAATGACATTTTATCATCTTGAAATTGCCTTTAATTGTTTACCATCACTTCCCTGTGGAATCAGATAACCTCTCAGTGAAGTGGATTTTTAGGATTGAGCCACAGTTGTAAGCTCTGGCAGCACCGAGATTTCAACACTTCAGAGATATTCGCTTAGAAATGTGAAAGAGAACAACAACATTATTATTCTGAGAGTCTTGTTTCTTTGACATGTCTTTCTCTCAGGTATCGGCAGAGAGCCGGGGCTTCAGCGTCGGAAGAGGCTCGGCCCTGGTGGTCTTGCTCAGTCCTGCAGCTCTCTGCACTCCCTCGGTTACAGAACAGCGCCCCCTGTTGGTAGGAAGTCTCCACAACAAACTCAGAAATATCTTCTCAGAAAGACATTAGATTAAAACACAAGAGCACAATAAAGTTATGAAAGTGCTGTATGGTGGCAGGTTTAGGACACTTTAGCTAAACTGGCTCAGGCATCGATCTCACGAGTCTAACCTGTTCTTTGTCAGGCTCAACACTACCACACATTATTATGGGCTATGGGTTAACATGTGTACAGATATTAACACGCTACCAACATCAGAATGTTAAGATTAATGTATCTAATGTTAGCATGTTAGCATCCTGTGTAAGCTAATAAGGTGTTCTTTAAATGTCTTCCTCCCTCTCCACCTCTTCATCACCAGTCTCTTGGAGTCACACAGCCCACAGGAAGGAACCTTCCCTGGGGCCACAACCTCCAACCACTCCTGGATCTCCTGCACACCCAGAACCTCCGGCAGGACCACGACCTGCTGCAGACCCAGATCCTCCGGCAGGACCACGACCTGCTGCAGACCCAGAACCTCCGGCAGGACCACGACCTGCTGCAGACCCAGATCCTCCGGCAGGACCACGACCTGCTGCAGACCCAGATCCTCCGGCAGGACCACGACCTGCTGCAGACCCAGATCCTTTGGCAGGACCACGAATTGCTGCAGACCCTGGACCATCAGTAGAACCAGGAGCTGCTGGTAAATCTGGTAAAATACACATCACATGCCTCTGCTTTCATTATCTTCTGACACCTTAATTGTAGGAATCTTAATTTTTCTTACAATGTAAAACCAAGCAGCACCCTCTGACTTTAGACTCTTGACTCTGAGCTGTTACATCGTGGTTGAACCATAATGTCCCAGCACTGTTTTTCTGCCTCCTCAGCTAAGCCCCACCCCTCCAAGCCTGACAGCCAACCACAGCCGGGCCGACCTTTGACAGCCGCACCTGATGGACCGCATTCCTCGGCCAATGAGGTGAGCAGAAATGCTGCGTTCTTGCCTCCGTCACAGGCGCGTCTCTCCGTAACATGAACCTTAATTGAAGATATAACTGAACGGTTTCGCCCCCGTCCCGCGTTGCAGGCTCAACATGCTCTGCGGAGGAGGGCGGGGCTGAGGGCCGGAGGTCAAAGGTCAGGAGGTCAAAGGTCAGAGTACCACAGACAGTTCAGCTGGAAGAAACCTGTTCCTGCCGCCTCACCCATACTCACTGCAGAACAGGTACGTTATGACCGAACAGCACTGAACGCGGCTGGCGGCTCGTGCTGCCAGATCTTACAAAGCTCTACAGAGCTCCAGCACATCACGACTGTCTGACTGCTGTTGCCAAATGCAACATATATTTTATGTTTATCATATAGGAGGGAGAGTTAATGTCCACCTGCATGTTACTGCGATATGTTCCTGAACACAAAGCTTTGTTTTGATAAATACCAACATTACAGATTGCGACACGACAGCATGTGTGCTAACGAGGAACGCAGCGATCTGACAGCTGGGGGTGGTAACGCGCTAGCAAACACAGCGATGCGGCAACAAGGCCAGGGAAGAAGAAGAAGAAGAAGAAGGAGAAGAAGAAGACCGCATGATAGCAAACATGGATGCAAACAATACAGGATTTAAATCATTCAATCGTTGCAAATTTGTTATGTGGAAGAAAATGAGTAGACACAGCTTGTGTGTCATTTCTTTGTCTGTGTCATTAGAACGTTGACTTACACAAAAGTGCTTCCACACATGCAGATGTAAGATGTGGGAAAAGACAGCACTGCTATCGGATCAGCTCTCTGTATGAGGTCAGGCTGGTGCTTCCTGCTGTTGACAACACGGAGAGTACTGCTAAGAACTGCATTACTGTATAAAATATCTGCTATAGCAGTAGTACTGACTGGCCAGAGTGCATTTAAAAGATCTGTAGTTCAGCTGTGTGTCCACTAGGTGGAGGTAGACTGTTTTTCTGCTGGTTTATCTAAAATGCAGAATAGCTGATGAGTTCACTGGGTTATTCATGTAACTGGTCACCTAATTGTTCTGTGATTTTATTGATCAGGGACTAAGTGACTGGTCATTAGTGACGGCTGACCTTTGACCCGCCCTCATGCAGGTGCTCTACTCCAGCAGCAGATCTGTGCCCCCCTTTAAGAAGAACCCCGTTACTGTGGAAACAGAGTATCGGCGGAGCTTCCAGGGTCTGGTCCCGCCCACTGAGCCCCGCCTTCGGAAACACCTGGAACATCAGAGAGTCCCACTGTTCCACACACACATGGTATATACAGCACACACACATTCTGCTGCTGTAGTACTGTATGAAGGACCACTGCCCCCTACTGTTGACATTGGCTTTCTTTCCTGTCGCACCAATACAGGATGTACCTGTACCTGTATACTGTAGTATTCTGACTGGGTAAACATGTTGTAGTTCTGAATTACCAATCAGAGTGAGGTACTGCTGCTCCTGCAGGCCTTTAACGCTGAGCTGTTTTCATCTCCAGACCAGCAAAAAGAGGAGGGAGGGGTCAGAGAAGAAGCCCCACCCAAAACGGGATGCCCCCGCCCATCAGAAAGAGAACACCACACCCCCTCCTCCTCCTCAGGTGCAGAGAAGACACAGGTGTGTTACTGTGTTTGTGTGTTGTTGTTTATTGCGAATTCATCATGTTTATGACGTCGTCTGTCTGTCTGACAGGGTGTTCACAGAGTATCAGTCCAGCTTTCGTTCTCCCCTCTACAGGATCCAAGAGGGAGGCGGAGCCCCGGATGGCGACTCCCTGCAGGTCAGGTCTTGTTAAGCATCGTAATGAGGGGTCACTGACTGCCTTTAGTAGTGGACTCAGTTATCAAGCTGCAGCTCAGATGACAAGCTGGAAATCAGCACAGAGGAAGCTGTAGGTCATGTTTAGCCTAGCTTAGCATCAAGGCTGGAAGCAGGGGGAAACTGCTAGCCTGTTTGATTTACATGCTGTCTTGTTCGCTTCACAAGCTGTTCAGCTGGGTTCAGTTTAACGGGGCTCAAACATGGAAACTCACACTATGAGAAACAAATACAAGAGGATGTTCGGATGCAAAAAGAATCAGTTCGTGTCTGCAGCAACATACATGTGCAAAAGGTGAAGCAGACCAGGTTCTTCTAGAGACTTAAATGGGCTGTCAGACCAGCAGCAGCCGTGACTGTAGATTTATCAAACTTGATAGGTTTTGGACAATAACCGAGGAAGACGATCCACCAGGCTTCACGATACTTTGACTTATAATGGGATTTGTTGATGATGTCATTTAGTTCCTCTCGTGCGTAACATCGCCGTCGCTGACGGTTCGACCACGTCAGCTGAAGTTAAACTCGGCAGCACTTTGTGCACCTGAACGCCTGACAGGCTGATCTGACTGATCACTGCTTCCCTGATCTGTCTCATTTATGTGGTTGCTGATGGAAAACCTGAGTGTCAGCAGTGAAACCACAGAGCTTCGTTTCAGGGAAATAACTCTCTGTTAGTCACACACACACACAGGTAGGTGGGTTCCCACCCGTCTTGTGGAAAGTGTTGTTGAGGAGGAGGGCAGCGGCTTTTGCAACATGAAGCATCTTTTGACTTTTTCTACGTGAAATCTGCAGATTTCAGCTGGAAACATCAAACAGCAGCAGCAGGCAGACAGAACATTCCCTGAACCTGTGCAGGGAAGACAGTTTCTACAACTGTTACTCTCACAGTTTTCTGCCTGATATTTAAAGACTGATGGCCAAAGGTATGTGGACTCTCCCTGTAGTTCCTGGCTTGGGCCCCTTAGTTCTAAATGATACAACATACAACGAATGGTCTGTTAGACAAACGCGTTCCTCCAACTTTCTGGCAACAGTTGGTGAGTTTTTCCACTTCCTGTTTCAACATGACAGTTTCCTCGTGTACATAGCTCCATAAAGAAATGACTGGTGTGCACAGAGTCCTGACCTCAACACCATCCAACACCTTTGGGATGAACCGGGCCACCGACTGTGAGCCAGACCTGGTCCCACAGCGTCACTGATGCTGTATTGTGTCTGACTGGGAGTAAATCCCTGCAGCAGGTTCACACATCTGCTGAAAGCCTGAAAGCCTGAAAGCAGACGAGTGGAGGCTGTTAGAGGAAGTGTCACAGAAACACAGTGAACACATGCAGGCTTCGATATTAGCCGTGGCCCCAAATACTGCATGTACAGTTCCACAAACATCCCAAATCCAAACTAAGTGACCTGTGAGAGAATGTATGTACCGCGTGTTTACAAAGAACTTGAGTTTTCTATTTAAATAAATTATTGTAAATATATATTTTGATTCTGTTAACATCTTTTCATTTATTGTCCCAGTTAAGGAAGGTTGTGTTAAGTTGCCTTTTCTGTACATAACTTTACATTTGGGCAACCAAAAATGTACTTTGGCCACCACATTTAGGGGCTTCCCTGACATGTGAAGTGAAATGTTGCTTAAACCGTTTCAGAGGATGCAGTTTGTGCTGTTTAACTGCATCACATTATACAGAAAGGTGTGTCCCCTTTAAGAGCGTATTTAAAGCTGAATGTATACGAGTGTCTGAGACAAGAATCACTCACGTTATATTTTAAAGTATCTGCAGGCTTCAGATGAGATGTTAACGCAGTCTGAACTCAGTTTAATTGAACCTAATTGAACCTTTTCTAATGCAGGTTTGTGGTTAAAGAACTGCAGACTCCGACGTCTGAAACCAAACCTGCACCCGTCGACATAAAAGATTACTCCTGCATTTGGCCAGGTGTGAACTCGGATGCGGACCAAAACAACCGCAGCGTGACCCTTCGGAGGAGGCGTCTCAGCCCGAGTTCCCGGCGGCACGTCTTCTTTACAAAGTGTGAAGCAGTTTTTCAAGACATTTGCTTGAAGTGCATTCTGCTGTATAATTCTGATGTCGTGTTGCACGTTTGCAGTCTCATCGACTGATTCGGACCAGAGCAAACAGCCGTCGGTGTGAAGACGCTACGTTAGCTTTCGCTCGGTGGCCCCAATAAGCTGGCACCTGAATGGGGTCAGGGGTCAGGCACAGCAGCAGTTTGTTCTGATGCAGCCAGCAGTGGGCTCACAGTAAATGAAATCAAAGGACCTGTAGGCGATGGATGATATGTAACTTGGCTCCCATTAACTTTCCCTCCGTGTGGTGACTTTCAGTCTGTGGAGGGAAGCTGGCTGCTGCCTGTTCAGAGGAAACAATAAGATCGTTGCAGAGTAACAGTCTGTCATCGTGGGGTTGAGGTTTAGGTTAGAGGTAGGCTGAGGTTGCCTTTGAAAACTGGCTCAGGGGGTTATCCAGGGTTTGGGCTGGGGTTACGATCAGGTTACCAGAATCTGTTGCAAAGGCTGCAGCTCAGACACATTACATTACTGATTTGCCCTTAAATAGTTTTGATGCCGAGTCAGTCAGCAACACCCAACACGGCTTCTCCATGTTCTCATCCTCCTTCGCGCTGCTTCAGTTTCACTGAGGTATTTAAAAACTTTGAAACTGGCAGATTTCTCACTTTCACAGTTGTGATCCGTTCCAGAAGTAGAGCAGCGGCGCGTCGTTTGGTTGCCGTCATGTTGCAGCTCCGTGTGAACTGACAGCGGCGCTCTTGTCTTGTCACATTTCCATCAGTTCGGTGAAGCATCGCTGCGACTCAGTGGATCGCCGGCTCGTCGACTCACACTTTCAGGACCAAAGACTCACGGTGGCACTAGGGGAAAGGTCAGGAGGTCACCAAAAGCATCAAGAATCCACCTCTGGGAAGCAAGGACACCTAGAACTAATTTCATGGCAGTGAAAATAAAAGTGAAAATAAAAGAACGAAAAGCAGCAAATCCTCACACGTGAGAATCTGGAACCAGCGAGCGTTTGCTGAAAGATATTTATCAAAATAGATTCTGTCAAACAACTAACTGATTAATCAGCGTCTCAGCTCTGATATTTATGTTGCCTTCTGCATTTATTCTGCATATTTCATCTTTCGTCATGTTCAGGAGTTTGGTTTAGTGATTCCGATATATTATGGTGTTTTCTACTCTACTGCCCCCCCAAAGAGAAAGAGTTTCACGCTGCATCTTTGCCTTGTATGCAAACTGTTATATTCTGACTTGAACTCCCGGAGGCGCTTAATCTTTGGGACGATTCGGTCGAAACGGGGTGAAAGACTCGCTGTGTCCCCGTCCAGGTGACCGAGCTGAGGCAGAAGGCCTCGTCGTACCGCCGTCGAGCCTGGGGAGCTAATTTCTCCAGAGACCACCTGAGTCAGCTGCTGTCTGAGCACAACGCTCTGTGGGAACCGACAGACTCCACTACTGACCCGCCCACCCCCCGCCTGACCTGTGACCTCTGCCGTGACCCAGACAGCCGCAGCACTTCCCACGTAGAGGCCCTGGACCTGGACAGGTGAGAACCACGGCGGGCGCAGAGACACGGCATCGTCTGGACACGTTAACTGAGCTGATTTCTAAAGCGTCTCTCTTTGTTTTCAGCCGCTCCAGAAACTCCAGTAAGAGGTCGTCTGTTATCGGGTCGGCAGAAATCCACCAAACAAACAACAACACACAAGTAGAAGCACAAACGCCTCCAGGTCCTCCTGCTGAGAGGCTGACGGCCTGGGAAGAAGAAGAGGAGGAAGAAGAGGAAGAAGAAGAAAATGCAGACGAGTAAGTGTTTCTCTGCAGATTCTACTCGTCTTTGACGTGTCGGTGTGTGAAAGCTGATGGTGTCGACCCCTCAGAGCTGTCGCACTTTATTTATGTGGCAGGAATCAGGACAAAGCTGAGAGTGTTCCTGCAGTTTAACCTGAGACAGTCAGTCGGTGATGTTTTACAACAAGTCTGTCGGCCGACGGCATTATATTTCTGTGTGTGTGTGTGTGTGTGTGTGTGTGTGTGTGTGTGTGTGTGTAGGGAGGAGGGAAGGTTACCGACTCCGAGGATGAAGATGCTACCTGTTCAGAGAACTCACCATGACCTCACCACACCTGCCACTGGTACACACACGCACGCACACACGCACGCACACAGAGCTCAGACCACAGCGTGTGACCTCTGTTTGTCCTGCAGGAGGCGCTATACTGGTGGGCAAACTGAAGAGCAGTGATGAATCTTCTCTATACAAGCAGCAGGTGATTAGAATCAAACACATGAGCCTATATGAATTTATATTATGACACTTACGGCTGTTTGTGTTCAGAGGTGTGGGTCAGCCGTTTCCATGGCGGCGGGGGCGGAGACAGCGGCCGAACTGGAAGTCAAACGGATGGAGGCGTGGCCCAAGACTAACCCCACCCACCTCCCCATCCCTGACCACACACCAGCTGCCAGTCCTCCCTCTAAACCAATCAGGATGAAGCAATCACCTCCCTCTCCTGTAGCCCCGCCCCCTGTGGTCCCACCCCCGCCGCACTGTATCCAAGGCACCCTGAGACACCCCGACTTCCAGCACAACGGTGAGCAGGACTGCAGCCAATAATCAATTTCTTTATAGATTAATCTCCCTGTGATCTTCTCCTTTAAGTCTATATAGTTTTGGTTTAACTACCTTGGAAGTTCTTGATTTTAACTATTAAAAAGAGTATATCATATCCACCCCCCCCCATGTGACTGTAGTATATTGATCAATAACGTGCTCATCATAAATAGGTGAGTTGGGTCTGAGGTTCAGGGAGCTGCTGTGTTCAGGAGGCTGCGGCTCTGATGAAGGTGAACATTTCAAATAAAACCTTTGACTTATTTACGAACCTCTTTAGCACGGCTTCTTTACGTTCTCAAATATCTCCCCGTTGCCCAGACGACCGGCTGTCGGTGATGTCGCGGCGTTCGGCATCTTCCTGCTCCATGGCGTCCGCCGTGCTGGAGCGCGCTCAGAAGAGACGAGAGAACTTCTGGGGGAAGAGATGACCTCTGACCTCCTGACCCCAACCAGGTCACTGCTGTCGCTACGGAAACCAGTTTGTTGTTTGTAGGGTTTTCAGTGGATCAGTCGTTTTCATAGATGAATTTAAGCTGCTGATAATCATGCTGGTCCTTTTTACGCTGCAGTTCTGCAGCAGCTGCTTTTAGAAATGTAGATCAAAGACATAAAAGTCACAAACACCAACTCTTTCTTGTTTTTCTGTCAATAAATGCAAGTTTAAAGTTACCAAAAGTCCAAAAAAGTGAGTCTATATATAAAGAACAAAAACATGGAGCAAACCACACAAACACAGTTTAGGCTGCATATATATAATATAATAATATTATAATATTAATATTTGTATTTGTTGATAATATTTAGTATTAATGATCTGAATGTAAAATCCCTATAGCTGCCAGATAAATGTAGTGGAGGAGAAAAAGTCCGATGTTTCCCTCTGAGATGTGGAGCAGAAAGTAGCAGATCATGGAAATACTCACGTAAAGTACAAGTACCTCAAACGGTCGGGGTTGTCAGCAGTAACACTCAGTTCCTCCGCAGTTTTCTATCGTCAGTCACAACTTGGGAATTCACAGCGCGGGCGTTTCTTTAAAAACCCTGGAGCGCCGACGTCAGGTCAAAGGTCGCAGTGCAACAAGAACAAACATCGTCGTCACTTCCTCCGGACGGGGAGGACAGATTACCTGGCAGCCGCTCACACTCTCCGCACACTCTGCATGCACACGATTTCAACACTATACAAACACCCGATACAGAAGCAGGTATGAACCGACGCACCTGGCTGTGAATTCCCCTCATAATGATGTGCAGGGCAGAACAAACACTGTAAGGCTGAGTGTGTGCGGGTGCAGGCTCTGCTGTGATTTCGCCATCGTGAGGACGTCCTGATCTCAGGTTTCAGCCAAGCAGACATGACGACACGCATGAATCACAGAGCGAGCGAGCGAGCGAGCGAGCGAGCGAACATCAGTGGCTCATCAAAGCAGCCCAAATATTAAGGAGAGTTTTCTTCCGGGTCCTGAAAGCTTGATGCAGTACGAAGCTCACTCTTACACACTGTACGTTGAATTCAGTGAGGTCAAGTCAGATATTACATTTTCTTCCCCACTTTTGAACAGTAGGTCCAAATTGAAGGCCTTGTTCAGACTGCCAGCCCAAATCTGCTGTTTTGTCATACGTCCAGACCGGATCCAGATTGATTTTGGAAAGTCTGAACTGCGGAAAAAAGCCCTACATGAAATCCGATCCAAGCCACGTTTGGAGGTGGTCTGAAATGCGATTCCAATCGGATTCCTGCTGATGTGTCTCAGTCCAGACGCTCAAATCAAATTCAAAAGCTGTGTCTCAGGTCAGGGGTCCTTGAAGGCTGCATTTGAAGACAAGGTCGTACTATTTCGAAGGGTCCTTCAAATGCAGCCTTCTTTTCCCGACTTTGATTACTGGATCCTTTGCAGCCCAACCTATCCCAAGATTCATTGGGCGCAAGAGAATATGGCGCCGCCGAATGTACCGTCAACAGCTTATAAATGTAAGAATTGGCTTTCGACTCACTCGAATAGCTAATGATGCAAATGTTAAAAAACCTCAAACGTCAGCTGCAGCAACAGGAGCGGCGCTTCGTGACGCAAATGATGCCCCGTCCGGCCTTTCGGGGTCTCTGAATAGAGACACAGCTGACTGTGATGGAAGTGTGTCAGGGCGGCTGCCTTCTGTACAGCAGCCTTCTGCACCAATATTGTAATTACATGTTTGTTATCACTGCGTGTGCAAGAACAGCTTCCTGAATTATCTCTAAACACAAAACATCCGCTGAGCGTGACTCTGGGAGATCTCTCCTGCAGACCTGCTCGGGTGGTTCGTCGGTGACTTTCGGTGGTTATTTCCCCTCCGTTCCACTTTCCAGATTGCTTCTTTCACTACGTACAACATGTTGTGCAACATGTCATGACTAATGGCTCTTCTTGTGATGCTGAGATTATGGAACCAATAAAAAAGAAAAGCTGCAGTTTTATCAGAAAATGCTGCCACAGACAGGAAACTAGTAAACAATTCAAAATGAGATTTCTGTCAGAATGAGTGAGTTTATTCTGTTGGATGTTTTAATTCTGACTGAGCTTATTTGGAATAAAATGCAAGTGTCAGCTGGTCATCGAAGGATATCTGCAGGTCCACTTTAGATGTGAAGCCTTTCATCCAATTATCCTTCTCAGAGGGATTCACACGCCCACATTCAACACAATACATGAAAGATTAAATCGGTAACCCTGCCACTCGATCCTTTCACATCACACCCGGAAAACACTGCCAGGCAAATCCTGGCAGGGAAATACTGATGTTAAAAAGCTGGGGGAAGATGACACTGAGGGTAAACTGAGTTGGTGTTGCCATTATGGCCTTACAGGAGCAGATATTACTACAGTATCACTGATGTGGCCTCACATGGAAGTAATTGATACCTATCAAATAGGTCTTCCTCTATAGTGCAGCCAATTTTACTGTCATGCAGTGTTGTGGAGTCCCCCAGGGGTCTATCTTGTGTCCCTTTTTATTCTGTATTTATGTGCTTCCCTCAGGGGATATCATCTGCAGTCACAGCGCCGATTTATGCAGGTGATACGACTGATAAAGCCTGCTGTTACCTATTCTTCTAAATGAGTAAATACAGAAACTAGCATGGTCAGTTATTTTAAAGCAGCTATTATCAATATATGAAGCTACAGAGAGTTATCAGCTGAATCTGCAGCTCTTCTCGGCTTTCTAGAGCTTTATAGTGAGTTTCAGCTCATAGTTTTCCTGTGCGGCTGCAACTTTATTGTATGGGGGGACAGGCAGAGGTGCAGGGCAGAGGAAGACCAGGATCGAGTTCTGTCACTGAGCAGGACAGACTCCGGGTTGCTCAGCTGACTGCTGCCAGGACAGCAGAGATGCAGGTTGGTCAGCCATAGATCTTTGGTAAAACAATATATAAATGAAAAGTACACACCCACTTGACATGTGAATCTAGCCGTTCCAAACGCATGTTCTTGCTCAACTTCCAGACAGAATTGCAACAACTGACACAAGAGCAGAGGGATGAAGTCCTGCAGATGGTGGTCACCTGTCTGCCAGGGGTTTTTCTGGACATCATCTGGGAAGTCTGGGAACCAGGAACTAGGTGGCAGACTAGAGACAGACACCCTGACCCCTTTAGCAACTGTTGGCTACAAGGAAGCACCATTTAGGTGAAATTAAACTGTCCAGTGTCCCTGCATGTGAGTTCATTACCTCAAAGCAAAACGACATTTACATTTTTATACAAGCTCAGTACACTTTTTTCAGTTTCTTTCTACAATTGTCATATATGAATTTGTTTTATTTTTACAAGTTTTTCAAAAGTATGGTACTGTGAACCACACACAGGACTTCTCGCTGTTCTTGCTCCCATTGTTGTCACTGCTCGTACCTTCTCCACATAGCCAGGAGGGAAATTCATTACATGGGCATACATCAGCAGAAATGTTCAAAGTAAGAAGCGCGGGTGTCATTTTGCAGGAGAAAAAGATCGGGCTGATATTGAATGCGATGAAACGACTTTACAGTGGCATATAATCCACAGAGGAGACACACAGGGGACTGAGAGGTAACAAACATGTCGACAGTATTGAAGATAAAATGCATCTTGACATTACGGGGCCGCGACATGTCTGAGGAAGACGTTACCTGCGTTGGCCCTGCAGTGTGCAAGCAAGTTAACGTTGTAAGATAACGTTAGCGCTTGTGAGGAGCTTCTTCTTCTTTTGTTTTTGAGGAGCTGAACTCTGACCTGTAGCTGGTGTGAGGTAACCGATCCGAGGCCGTTACATAGAAGTCAGTCCACAGGTTGCTATAGGCAACCGAGAAAGTCGGGAAAGGTCTCATTTTTTTTAAGTTACGGTCCGTTCACACACAGGCAATGCAAAGAGATGAATACATGTAAAATGTTACATACAGCTCCTGTAAGTGATATTTAAAAAAAAAAAAAAAAAACTATCTGGGAATTATTCGTATACATTTAGTCTTTTTTAAAAAAGCTAATTTTGCAGCTGCAAGCACAAATGGTAAATGATGTGCTCCTATTTGTTTTAGGTATTGCATGATTAAAACAAACACTGTTTTAAAATTGCTTCCTCTTTCCTACAAAAACCCTCTCTCTCTCTCGCACACACACACACACACACACACGCGCACACACACACACACACACACACACACACACACACTACATTGTTGTGCCTTGTTGTTATTTTAAGACCTGTAATATAATAGAAAAAAATCACACGATACTTTGGAGAGTATTAAGTGTCAGTGTGTTACATAACAATAATGATAAAAATAAACTTACTATACAATCTAATCTGATAATCTGAGCAGCGCCACTGTCAAACGCTGGTTGGACACGTTTTTTGGTTGTTTTGTCTGAGGGAAGATTATGTAAAAATGTGGAGTTTTAGCTTCTACACACACTCACACACACTCACACACACACACACTGAATAAAAAGGAAATTATGTCACTCAAGTACAATGAAAATGCTCCTTTGGGAAATCGATGACAAACATTATCAGTTAGTCGTCACACCTTTACTGACAGTTGATTTCCTCTTTGTGTAAGTGACAGTAAACACAGATCGCAACTCAGCACTGACCTGTGTGTGTGTGTGTGTGTGTGTGTGTGTGTGTGTGTGATGGGGTTTTTTGGATGGTTACCTGGCCTATATTTCTACAGAGGTGGGCGGAGGGTTGATCTGTATAAAGAGACAGGGCACAGAGACGTCTTCACCACAGCATCTCCTGCCAGGTGAGGACACACTCTCACGCAGCAGACCAATCTAGCAGTTTAATGATTTATTAGTACAGCAGATTAATTTGCTTCTTGGTTGTAATAATCTGTCTCTGTCTTGCAGGCGAAAACACTCGGACTCTCTCCTCATTCTGAAAAGATCATTTATCCATCTCAACAATGAAGCCTGTCGCCGCAAAGCTCGCCTCCGTCCTGCGTCCATCCGCCGCCATGCTGGTCCTCCTGCCGCTGCTCCTGATTGTCTGGGCCCAGCAGGCGGCGACGCTCCCTGTCGACCGGCCGCTCAGCCAGCCGCTGCGAAACCCGGAGACGTACCAGGCTGTCCGGGACGTGTCGCAACACGTGAGTGGTCTTAATTTGAAATGTAAAAATATATGTGTTGTACTGTAAATGATTAGGCACGTGTGAGTAGTCACGCATGTAAATGTATATTATATATGTTTCATGATGAATCTTAATATTTTATGAAACTAATCACATTTTAAATGTAAAACAAAGCGGTCAGATAAATGTAGTGAAGTAAAAAGTACAATATTTGCCTCTGAATTGTGAAGTAAAGGCATAATGTTGATAAAATACTCAAGTACTTTAAATCCAGGCTACATATGTGACGCCAATCTGGTTTTCTGTCTCTTCAGGCTCAGAGTAAACAGACGGAAGACGACTCCAGCACCAGACTGTTGCCCAGAGTCAACACCGACCAGGTGAGAATAATTCCTAAAAATACTCTCCTGTAATGTCACACCTTTCCCACAACAGCAGCCAACATCAAGTAATGTTCTCCCAACAAAACCTGACCTCTGACCTCTCCACCTCCTCCAGGACCACCTGAAGATCTGCTGCCTCCACGCCAACATCCTCGACTTCTACCTGAACAACATCCTGCGTCACCATGACAACCAGCATCCCAACATGCACCGGCTGAAGGCCGACCTCAGCCGCATCAGCGAGGACCTGCAGACTCAAGGCTGTGTGAGTGTCTTAATTCAGCGATACGCCGGCTAGCTTAGCTTAGCATACAGACTAGAAACAGGGGGAAACAGTTTGCCTGGCTTCCGTCCAGAGTTCAGAAATAAGGCCTGCCAGCACCTCTAAATCTCACCGACACGTTATGTCATAAGCCAACGAGTTCATTACTTATTTAGAGGTGTTGATATGAGTTTTGAGAAAAATGCTTCTTTGCTTTCTTTCCAAGAGTTATAACTGCACAGTAATCAAGAAGCTACAGCCCAGAGACGGTGAGCTTAGCTTAGCATAAAGACTGGAAACAGAGGGAAAGGGCTAACATGCAAACAGCGAAGTAGGGGGGTTATGTGGCGGGAGCAGTGACTTTCTTGAAGAAATATGTCGGTTCATGACCTCCTCTAAAACCACAACTTTCGTCATTTTTGCACTTTGTTTTTCAGGCTAGTTGTTTCCAGTCTTTATGCTAAGCTAAGCTAAGCTTCTACTGGCTGTAGCTTCAAATTTGCCGTGCAGACATCTTCTCCTCTAACTCTCAGCAGGAGTGCGAATGGGCATTTTTCCCGAAGTGTCAAACTTTTCCAGGAGCTGCCACTGATTTCTAAGAGCGCCATGTTTTTTCAGACTCAATAACACATGAAATTTGTTGTGATGGAGCAGTGATTTGGAGTGTGAATATGTGTGGTGGCGCTGTGGTTGATCCTAAAATTGATAAAGACTTTCAGTGGTTTCCATCACATACATCACACACACACACACAGAGAAAGATTGAAACGATAGCAGCTGCTAACCTCCAGCATCTGTCTGTCTCTCCAGAATGTGACTCACTACCATGACCATCATCACGCTGTGGAGTTTCGCAGCAAACTCGCCAAGGTGAGATCAAACTCCTGAGTGACCTTGAGACTATTCAGAAACGAAGCTGCTCCGTTGTGTCTTTTGTGAAGTTTGGCCTTTGTACTTTGTATCTTTGCTTCATGTAGATTTACTGTGTCTCCAGATAACAATGTGTTGATCGACAGAAAGTGACATGACATATATTTATATATATATTGATCATTCTTAATACCTTATATGGCGGAATTTTAACTTTAATGTCAGAAATCTGTCTTTAAATCTCAAAATGTCAACTTTAATCTTTGCTCAGATGTTATTCCGTAGTTTTTACAAGACATTCATGTAAAAAAAAACAACAGTACATTTCATTGAACAGTTTTGATAACTGATTAATCGTTTGAGCCATTTTTCTAAAAACAAAAACACCAAACAGCCTTTCGAGTGTCATGTCATTTGCAGATTAAAACTGAATATCTCTGACTTTCAGACAATTTAAAGATGTCACCTTTGGCTTTGGGAAATTTTAATTGGCTAATTTTCTCACTATTATTGTTGACATTTCACAGACCAAACGAATCGATCAATCGAGACAATAATAAGCAGAGTTATTGATAATGAAAACAGCTGATAGTTGCAGTCTGTTAGTAACAAATCCGATGAAAAGCAATGAATGTTATTGATGATACTCCTCATTTATATTCATTTGTATATATTAGTATCTCCATGTTTATCCTTTACATTGTATTTGTGTGTCTCTACTGTTTCTAATGTGCCTCTATTTGTTCCAGATGGGGGACGAGCGAGGTATCAACAAAGCTGTGGGAGAGATCGACATCCTGTTCACTTACCTGCAGGACTTCTGCCTCCAGCCCAAAAACTCCACGGCCGCCGCCCACTGACGCCTCGACTGAGCAAACAGGCGCTTTTTTATTTATCATATTTATCACCTTTTATACCAACAACTTTTATACTTGTATTTATTATTATATTTAAGTTGAGAACATATGTGACCTTTTTTTTACATAAACGTACAATATTTATTTTGACTCACGAATGACTGATTAGTATGTTGATGTATTTATTCATCAGAATGTTTTAATACCTGAGCTGAAGGGTGTTGATCATGTTGCCATGTCATGGCTAATTGTTATGGAAGGTGTCACAGTGCATTCAAAAGTTCAATGTTACACTCAGACTGCTGATAAAACTGTGCGATACAAGATTTACTTGTATCAATAAATTGCATAAATAAAGTTTGGTTTGAATATGAACGCTGGCTCTCGTTGTCTCCTGGAGTTAAAGAAGGAAGAGCTCTCTGCTTCTCAAGCAGGAATTTAATATTATTTACCGTCATTTATAACTGAGTGCAGATCCAAAGAAAGACAATAAATGCAACTGAGAAAATAAAATATATATAAAAATACATCAATGTGCTAAAAACACAGCAGATGAAAAGCTGGTTACTGGTCTAATTATAATCCAGCAATATTAAACACAGCAGTCTGTAGTGAGCTGCAGGAAGGAGTGCTGAGTTAGCATGTTAGCATGTTAGCACTTCGTGTTCCCTCGTCTGGAAGTCAGCGGGCTTCTTGAAACAACGTCTGTGGTTAACAAAAGCTTGAGAGATTTTCACATTTTTGTTCTGAGACATAAAACCCGTCAGTAAAGGCTCCACCCGTGAATTTTGCAGCTTTTACGTGTCTTTAAAAAAAGGCGGTTGCTAAGAAGAAGCTACACGAGGCTACAGAGGTTGCCGGGGACATTAAACGCCGTTACGCCGAACACAGAAACTTGTCTACTCACTCGTCCTCCCTCACAGCCTCGTTGGTTTTATACTGCAAACTGTTCTTAGCGCCACATAGTGTTATATTCTCAGCGCCAAGCCTTTTTAACTGTTCCCAACGAGGAGAGAGCGAATGGATGCCACATTAGCCGGTAGGGTAGCAGGAGAAAACGAAGCCTTAACGTTCACACTCTCTACTGCATCTGTCACCACATTCAACGTTCAACTCATCTTAAGAAAGATCGTGTAGTCGACCGGTGGGCGCATTCTCACAAGTTTTTAATTGTTGTCTCGCTGCAACGCACGCCGGCCAGCTAGCATAGCTTTCACAGCAGCTGTGCCACACATGAGAGGGAGGTAAGGTTAGGAAATAGAGCAGCGGTGTATCAAAATGCCGCCACAAAGAAAACAGCAGACGTGGGTGTTTTGAAGTGAGTCATATGCCCTTTAAGGTCACTTGGCTGAGCGCTCCGAAGACGTCGGCCCTGCACTGTGTTAGCCCCCGATTATTATTCACCGCCATGAGGGACGACGGTGTAAAACGCCTTCAGCAGTCGGAGGCACCGAACACAACCGTCCAGCAAAAATATTCTCTTTAATGTCAGTTTGCATCAAAACTTTGACATGATTTTTCATGAATCTGCTGTAGGCGAGAACGTACAGACGAGTCTCGTGTAAATCCTAACAGCCTTTAGCCCTGTTGCTATAGAGGAATAAAGATAAAGTTTAATTTAAAACTATATAAATAAAATAAATAGATAAATAAAACTGATATTCATATAATCCACTTCATGTAAACAAGTTCTTTCCTTTCGTTCAACTGAAACCGTTTCATGAATAGATTTTACTTTTAAATCAGACACATTCACAGTCAATGTTCACTAATATCTCTGAATATACCAATATTTCATGAATAGCTGTCGTTATGATTGATTTGATCAGATGAAATTAAGACTTATCTGATGACACTTACACACAACTACAGGCCGACATTAAACTGGTGCAGGAATCTGCAGAAACCACAAGTAGATCAGATCTACTTACCTACTTTCAATGGTGTAGGTTCGGTTTCAGCACAGTATGTATATGTGTGTGTACAGTATGAGTGTGTGTGTGTGTGTGTGTTGGCGGGGGTGGGGAGGATCCCCTCACCCCCGCATGACCAAACAACAAATAACACTTAAAGATAGATCTGTGTACTTGAAACCTTCAGCCACGAAAGGTTGAATGTAAAACTGACGCTGTCGGGTTTCTTCTCACCTGTCAATCAAAAAGCAAACAGTTTGATTAGTGGAGTGACAGAAAATAATGTGTTTTCTACACAATAAAAACTGCAAACATCCTCAGTTTCGTGCTGTGAGTAACGTTCGGTTTTCAGACATCGCTATTGGAATCTGTGCGCTGAACAGGACGGGATGTAGTTTAGTTTTCTTGGTCACCAACGTTTTCTGGAAAAAGCTGGAAATTTTCTGAAAGCTCCGACTTCACGATTTGTGAAGTGTTTGCTGACGTTGTCAGAAACGGCGGAGGTCATGGAAGTTCATCTTTCGGGGGACGGTAATTTATATATATTGTAATCTTGACTTTTTCTATGTGATTTCATAATATGTCTGAGGAAGATGTTGACATAAATAGAAAGTAAGGAACATTTCTTGGAAAGAAACGCAGAACGTGGACAAGTACGACGTTCCCAATAAGTCTTCCTCCAGCGCCACCACAAGAACCTCACTTGTGGTTTTGAATAAAACTATTGGAAGGAGCGAATTTGAATCTTTGGCGACTCCCCGATCAATATTTTAATGTGTCCAACACTTTGGTTTGTGACCAAATACCTGCAGAACTACTCACCTTCCCATCAGCCTCAGCTGCACGCTGTGTTTACTGCTAACTAGCTAATATTAGCATGCTAACACGGTGAACTTTACACCTGCTGAACATCAGCATGTTAGCATGTATGCATCCCGGTCCTCGCAAAGATAGAATAATAAGTTCACACACACACACACACACGTCTACCTGATTTCCCTCTCAGTGGGGGGGTGGGGGCGGGATTAACAGACCTCTCCACCTGTGTGATGTCACAACGGGGCATTTCCCACACAGGTGACACCAGGAAGTACAGAAACAACTGCAAACTTTCCATTGTGTGTGTGTGTGTGTGTGTGTGTGGTATGGATATAGATTCAGCTCTTCGTGTCGAGACAGAAGCAGGAACCTGATCTGAATCGGAAGCAGATGACGACATCACCTGAACCAGGTACCAGGAGATATTTATAGAGCCAAATAAAGAGCTTGTGAAGAAACATGTAATTCTACCGTTTAGTCACTGAACTCTTTGGGAGCAGCGTCCTGTTGCTGTGCAGCTGCATCACCGGCTGCATATTCATATAGTGCTGTTTTTGTCTGCACACGTGCGGGTTTTAAAAACACAGAAATCTGTAGGTGAACCGTGCTGATGCGACGTATAATGTCAAAGAAAATACTGAGAGTGACACATGAACGTCTTTTGTATTTTTCTTTTATTTGGGGGACAATCGTGCAACTTCCCATAACCTAGGGGATACAAACAGGAAGTGGGGGCAAGCTAGCAAGTCAGCTGTGGGCTACAACTTGTGTTTTCTTAAGCTTTTATTTGATTACATGTTGTCAAACTGGCAACATTCAAAGCACGCTGAATTAGTTGTTAGCACATCCTGTTTATATTGTACCCATGGCTGTACAGGCGAGTATCACTGGATCACTGCGATACTGAAGAAAACCCAAAAATGTGATGATTCTCAGGCAGGTTCCGCAGTTTTAAGGACTGTCTATGTTCTGAGAATTCTAAATGGATTTATGGACGTTAATTAATGAATTACTTGAATGAATGCATCTGAGAGTAGAGGGATATTAAAGTCACATGATCAGACCTGCATGTGATTTATATTATATATATTTGATGTGAAAGGCCTTGTTCACACTGCCTGCCCAGATCCGTGTTTTTGACTTATCAGCTTGAGTCTGGAGAGAAAAAAACAGATGAAATGCGATTTCTTGCAAATCGGACTTAAGCCACATTTGGAGGCGTTTTGAAATGTGATTCCAATCGTATTCCTACAGATCTGGTCTCAGGAACAACCCTGATTTGCTTGCAGTCTGAACGAAGCCAAAGTGTCCCAACGGAAGCAGGACGGAAAAGATCAGCCTCCATGTGGTTTGTGCCGTTCACACCGTTGTGAATGACAAAGACAGATGTGAGCAACAGATTTGGGCCACTGTTCCCTGCAGCTGAACGCAGCCTGAGACCCGACTCTTGGGAAGTCAGACCTTCGAGGCAGCATATGAGGAAAACGGAGCCTGAGCAGGTTTGGACATTTTCCAACCTTTACTTTCAGTCGTCGTCAGCTCCTGTGCGGCAGATTCCTGTTCTTCCGCATTCACGGCTGCGATGTGACTCCGGACTGTTGGAGGAAACTGGAGCACCTGAAGAAACCCCAGAGAAACGCCAGCAGAAAACTCCACACAGGTAGACCGCCACCTGTCGAACCCGTTATATGGGTCAAACAGCGGCGCGCCGCTTTCTGAAAACTGCAGCGTGGAAAACAAAGCTGCACAGTCACCGCTTCCCGGCTACATCGAGAGCCGCAACCTACTTTGATCTGACCACACACGCATGAACAGTCAAACCCGCTTACCAAAACCGCCAATGACGTCATCGCCACACATGACTCAGTGGATCTGTCGCCGATTAGTCGATGAATCGATTGATAATTTCATCTTTAAAATGCCCATCACAGTTTCCCAGAATCTAGTGTGATGCGTTCACACGCCACAAACTCAAAGATATTCAGTTTAAAATGATATAAAACAGAGAAAAGCTGCAAATCGTCACACTGGAGGAGCTGAAACCAGAGAATTATTAGCATCAAAATACTGCATGTATATTATATTACTGCATTATAATTATTGATGCATTAATGTGTTCATCGCTTTAACGTTGCAGGAGGTGAAGCTGAAGCTGCTTTTAACAGCTTTATAAACTGCTGGATAGCTTGTGAAGTTCACCAAGGGATCAATAAAGTTTTACCTCAATCTAGTTTAATACATTGTAACTTATTTTTTGATATGTCGTTTTATTTTATTCTAAAATTATAGAATAAAAAGTAGTGCAGTAGAAAGTCACCGTAGACGTGTAAAGTTGCAGAAGATCAAAGTAAAGTACAAAAACCTAAAAATGATGTAGATGAGGTCAGTGGGTTCTTTTCACAGCTGCTCATGACCCTAATCCATATTATGAGGATATTATCCTAAAATGAGGATCCGTTCTTACTGTTTAATTAAAGAGTAAAAAAATAACTTTTATTACGTTTTGAGAGATTTCCCCCTCGTTACCTCGCTGTGCTGTCAGTGACTCTGAGATACTTTGTTACAGGTTCTGCAGAATATCAGTGTTGTTGACACCCGATTCTCTGTAGACAGAGAAACTACACGTGTGTAACGTTACTGTCGGCTTTTCCTCCGCAGTATTATTACTATTAGTGTGATTACTATTAGAAGAACGTGGCAAAACAAGTTAATGTCATATAAATGTGATTTGGGGTTGCCAGTTCAGACGCTGATGCACGCACTGCAGGCTGATCATCACCTAACCCAAAACCACAGAATGATTTGACATTTTGACAGACAGACCGTAGATGTGTTGCGGCTGCTTGACCTGGTTACTCTTCTGACTTCCAGGAAGTAATGCACACACACACACACACACACACACTAGAAGAATCAGTCACCTGAACGTTTTTTATTTTGACTCAGAAACTCAGGAGCAGCTACAGGTTCTTCTCCTTCTCCTTCTGGTGTGCTGCGCTGTGCGTCCACTCTTCAGTCTGGTTTGGACGACGACTCGGTGCTTTCTGAAACCTGCCGAGGTGGAAAACAATCTGCACAGTCACCGTTTCCTCGGCTTCGTTGATCGAAGCCGCAACCTACATTTGTGACCGACTGCTCATCTAAACACCCAGAAGAACCCGTCAAACCGACAGGAAGTGAAATCCTCACCGCCGGAGCGATGACTCAGGAGAGAGAGAGGAGGACAGAGTAAAGGAGAGCGAGAGAGAGGAGGTGAGGAAGAGGAGGAAGGAGGAAGGCAAAGGCCTAGATTGATGAGAGGAGGAAAAAATCAAAAAAGGAAAGAAGAGTGAAAAGGAAAAGGAAGGGAAGGAGGGAATGAGGAAAACCAACAACAGAGAAAAAGAAAAGAGGAGATGAAGAAAGGGAGGAAGAGAAATTTAAGAAAAAGAGGAGGGAGTACATGGGAGTAAAGGAGGAGAGAAAGGAGAAAAGAGCAAAGACTTAGGAGGTGGGGAAAAGGGGGGAGATGAGGAGATAAAGAAAGGAGGGTAGGAAGATAGGACAACATAGAAAAAGAGGAGGATAAATTAAAAGGAAGGAGGAGAGGAAGATAAAATTAAGGAAAACACGAGAGAACCAGAGATGCGAAGAGAAGAGGAGGCAAGGAAGTAAAGAAAGGAGGTGTAGGAGAGAGAGAAAGGGAAAAGGAGGAGAAGAAATAGGAAAGAAGGACAGAGAAGATTGGAGGAAAGGAAGAGAGACAGCTAGGGGAGAGGAGGAGAAGATAACATAAAACGAGAAGCCAAAGAAAAGGAGGTAAGAGGAGGAAGACGGGAAAGAAAGAAGACAACGGGAGAAGAAGAGAGGAAATACAATAATGAAGAAGACATGAAAAGAAAGGAGGAAGACAGATGGAGAGGAAAGCCAGCAGGAGGCGAGGAGCGGAAGAGGAATAGAGAGGACAGGAGAGGGGAGGAGGAGAAAATAAAGAAAGAGAAGAAGAAGAAATAGGAGGAGAAGGAGGAATTCAGGCAAGAGGAGAGAAAGAAAGGAGGAGAAAATAGACAATTAAGAAAAGGAGGAACATAAACAAGAGGGTAAAATTAAAAAGAGGGAAGAGAAGGAGGAAACGGAAAGGGGGTAAGAAAATTAAAAAGGAGAGAAAACATGGGAAGAAAGGGAGGAAAGAGAGCAAAAACTACTGGAGGAAGGAAGAGGAGAGAGGTGACATCATCAGCATACAGACTTCTTGGAAATTTGCAGCTGTGAGTCAGTGATATTAGGACATTTCTGAAACAGGAGAGGGGGAGTGTCAACAGAGGGGTGAGAGGGGGAGGAGAAAGAGAAGAAGAAGAGGAGGTGCAGGTGGAGGTATAAAGGCAGCAGAGAGGAGTGAACCTGCTCCAGCTGAAGATGTTTCTCCTCCTCGCCAGGACGTCTGCTCTCATGCTGCTGATCAGCATCACCGCCGGGCTCGTTGCCACGGCGACGGCCGGGGGAGGTATCACCTGCCGGCAGGAGATCCCGGCCAAGCTGATCCGAGACCTGTGGAGCCGGACCAGGCAGCTGATCAACCAACTGCCGGTACGATCAATAACTCGGGTTATCTGTCAGACGATCGACTGAAGATCAATAATCTGTTTGCTGTCAGTTTCAGGTCATTAATAACTTACAGATTCAGTCTGTTGATCACTTTACGATCAATTAAATCTCAACAATAACTCTGATTGGTTAGCCTGTAGATTACTGTCAGTTCTTTAAATGTCAATAGTAACACTTCTTCTAATCAATATATATGGATCATTAGATCACGATCAGTGTATCATCAGTTACAGATCAATAATCACTTTTACTGCTAATATTTGGATTACTTTACAATGAATTACAGATCAATAACTCCAATCACTCATTAGTCTGCTAATCAATATATCAGTTTATTATTACTTAATAACTTGATTTGTCTGGTCAATAATAACATATTGATTAGGCTGTCAATCACTTAAATCCCAAATAATAACACTTATTGATTTGTTGTAATTAGTTGCTTAGTAACAACATTTATCAAATATTTCATAAGTTAATATATAGGTTTACTGTAAACTGATGATGATCAATGATCAATAAAACATACACAGCAGTTATTGATTATTATTATCGATCAGTGTTAGTTGTTAGTAGTATGAGTGCTGCGCAAAAGGATCAATAAATAATTCTGTTAAGTTCTACTGATCAATATCATCAGATGTGAAGGTAAAAGGTAAAAACTAATATTAACTAATAACTTCTAATGATTATATGATTAATAGGGCGTTTTTACTGTATCGATCAGTGGTGATGGCAGATCAATAACTTTACATGCTTATCAGTTAAACACAGGGGTGGTCAAAATAATGTGAACACTTCACGGAGTTTTGGACCCTGAATACCAATCGATAAGCAATAATCAAAAACAGAAAACCAGTTGTTCCAAAATATCAGTTCCTTTCACTGCTGAGCGTTTATCTGATCAGATTTGTCCACAACGTGGTTTCACACGATTCAATCATTCAGTCGCTCGTATCGATGAGTAATACTGTGCAGCAGCTGATGCTCGGCGGCAGACAGGAAGTGAACGTGCTCCCGATCAGATCAAAGGCTTTGTGACGGAAAACACATTCAGCACTTTCTCATTCACAGCAGAAGGAAGCAGAACGTCTGGAACTGCGATTCAGCTCCAGACGTATTAAATATGTATCGAGTCATAAGATCTTTTGAACAGAAAAGTTGGACAACAAATGAGAGCGTCCGCCTACTGGCGTTTCAACAACACAGGGGGTTTGCTCGGTTGTCATGGAGACGGACACTGCAGCCTATTCTTAAGCTTGCAGCCTCCCTGTTTGGTCACCTGCTGTCAAAGTGTCTTCATATAACAGTAAACTGGTTTGCGATATTCTAACGTGTGCGTGTGTAAAGTGATTGTTCACTTTTGACGAAATGTTAAAAATATAAAACCCGACATAAAAGCGCTCTCATTGAAATGAGACTAATGACTGTTATCTTTTCATCTGCAGAAAGACGAGAAATTCTCCGGGCGAATGAGACTGCTGCCCAAGTTCTGCACCAACTGTCCTGAGGTCAGTAACCTGTCTGTCTGTCTGTCTGTCCGTCTGTCTGTCTGTTAACCTCTCAAATCAGCTTGTGTCGCCATCACACAGCATCTTGTAGACATGAAGGCTGGCCAGCGTTGTCTTTGCATCTCTAGTGAGAACTAATCCCTTTTTGAATGGCGTCTGGTGCTGAAGTGGAAGTGAATCCTTCGCTGTAACGGCGTCCGACAGAACACAACCGATCGAACTCTACGTCTCCGACCTGACGCCGTAAAATCACTGGGAAAAGCTTCTCAGGCACCGCTAGTCATTTTCACTGTTCACACAGGCAGCTACATTCGGGAACAGTTCCGCCCTGCCCCTTTTCACACGCACGCCATGGCAACGCTGGAATAGACGGGCCAAGAGACAGTCCAGCAGATGGCGCTGAAGCAACACTTATGGACGCCAACCGCTAAAAAAAAGGAAGAAGAAGAAGTTGGAGCAAGGCCGGATGTACGCGCACACCCCAGAAGTCGAGGCGCTGTTTCTGTCCGGTGTTCTAGTAATTTATTAATCGAGCGCGGCATTGTACCAAGTCCCGGGTTCGAATCCGTGACCAGCGGAGTCTTGTGATCGGTATGAAAGCGTCTGTCCTTTTCGTGTTTGTTCCTGCGATCCAACTGCTTTCATTCACTGCTGCATTCATTTCAGCTGCATCTTCCCTGAAGGTTACCAGGCACCGTGCAGCAAATGTTGCTGAACATTTCAGGGCTGGACTGCATGTGTGGAAGGTTTGCTTAATCCTGGGCCTAGACTGAACCACGTCTAGCCCGAGGGTGAAACATCGCACGTGTCACAGCCAGTGATTCACAGGTGTTTCCAGACAACAGCTGACGTGCCTGTGCAGTCACGCGTGCAGTTTGGATTTCAACCAGGAAGTACTTCAGTTGTGGGTTTCCCGCGTGTTATTTTTACCGCACAGGTGTTTGATGTATGCAGAAAAAAAAAAGTCCCCACAGAGATTAAGTCAATGGACAACTAAAGTCTTGCCTCCTCTTTGGTAGCAGCTAGTAGCAGAAAGAGGAACCCCCCCACGACAGAAGCTTAACTTCTGACTATGTGACGCATCTTGTGTGCTACCGGCTTCAATGCCCCATTACAGGGTCCTGGGATCATTAGCGGGTCTCATTTGCCAAATGACAGCTGTAAGACTGAGGATCATTTGCCAAAGAAGACGTGTCTCGGTAGCCTAAGTTAGCTTGACTTCAAATGTGAAGTTGCAGCACTAGATTTCTGCGGTGCTGTGGGATGAAGCTGTCGGTACGAAGGGATAATCTGGATGAAGATTCCGCTCTCATATCATCTTCCTCCACCACAGCCGCGCATTCATCGGGACATTGAACCGATGATGGTTTATCATTTATCATCTTCTCTCCCCGTTTGTCTCGTGAGTTTATTCCTGTCTGCTCGTTTATTCCTGTCTGCTCGCTTCTTAGCATCAGCGGGAAGCTGATAGAAAGGAAATGTGCTCTTCCTTGCATTTGCGAGACAAAACGGAACAACTGAACTAAAAGCAGGTAGAATACGTCCTGAGGGAGTCGGATGTACCTGGTGACGCTGTGTGTAAACATGCTCGCTCCCCCGCAGCGTACGATTGGCTGGCTGGAGATACGGGAGGTGATTGATGTCTACCAGAGGTGTGTGTTCAGCAGAGAGGTCATCCAGAAGCTCCTCCCCCTCCACTACAACGACCTGCTGTACCGACTGCAACACACACTGCAGCACTGCGTGAGTACACAACTACAAACACGCACTGCAACACACTGTAGCACTGCGTGAGTACACAACTACAAACACACACTGCAGCACTGTGTGGGTACACAACTACAAACACACTGCAACACACACTGCAGCACTGCGCGAGGGCACAACTACAAACACACACTGCAGTACACAACTACCAATCTGACTGTACAAACACAACATGCTCAGAACTATACACATAGAATACACACTGGCTATGATATTGATGTGTACTCTGTGTACTCTGTGTTCAGGTTTCTTCCTCTGAACCTTCAAAATGGTTCAAAGTCATCAAGAAACTGAAAAAAAAAATTACAAAGGTAAATATTTACAGAATGTACGATTACTACTGTTGCTACTTCTAACTAGTGTTATGGCTACTATTACTGCTACTTCTACTTCTGTTACTACTAGGCCTACTAGTACTAATACTGCTGCCACTGATATTATATTTACTCCTACTGCTACTGTTACTACTAATGGTACTACTAATCCAGGTACTACTACAGCCACTAGTACTATTGATCCTACCATTGCTACTGCTACTGGTACTACTACTGCCATTGCTACAATTGCTACTGCTACTACTATAACTATTACTACTTATTTTGCTGCTGATAGTAACACTTCTACGGGTACTAATACTACTACTACTGCGTCAGCTACCAAAGCCTCTGATAATAATACTAGCTGCCTGTCTGCAGAGGAAAAGAGACGAAGGAGCGCTGAAGGCCGTCGGAGAGTTCACCTTCATCCTCAGATGGATTGATGAGCTGACACAGCACCACGTCCTGTAGAGCATCATCATCATCATCATCATCATCACAACCATAAACAACCTCATTATCGTCATCAGTATTGTCATCATCACCTCCACCAGCATCATAAGGGCTTATTATTTTCAGCACTTATTTTGAAAATCCGCGCGTTTTTAGGTTTTGTTTTTGTATTTTTGCTGCACATACATGTATGTACTGTTATCATGTTCTAAATGATTTTGATTAATTTAATGAGGGAAAATCATTATTATTTTTTCAATTTTGTTTTTAGTTGTTGCATTTCATAAAATTGTTAAAAACTGAAAACAATTAGCCTTCATCATCATTTTCCTCCACAGATATCTGGTTTTGTGCTTCTGAGAATATATATATATATTTTAGTATTGATTAGTGTTTTGAATGTTTTACACTTATATCAATGTTGCTTTATTTACAAAATAGGTTATTTATTGTGCTTGCATATTCACTGAAGAGTGTTAAATGAACTTGAAAGTTTAATGTATTGAATTTACAACAATATGAAGGAATATTTTTATATGAATAATTTGTAGCTGTATTTATGTGAATCTGATTCTTGGTGAAATAAACTAGAGTTATATCTTCATCACCGTTTTCTGGCGTTGGTTTCTAATTGGTAAGATGTGATTTCTGAGTGTTGTCTCCCTCTGCTGGTTAACATTTGTTACTGCAACACATAAATATATGTGAGCGCTGTATTTCCTTATGTCTTAACAGAGAGAGAGAAAAGAAAGATAAAGAAAAGGAAGAGAGGAGGATGATAAAAGGAGATGAAAGGAGTGAAGGTAGGAAGTGATGAAAAAAGTAACAAAGGAAAGGGAGAAGAAATGAGAAGAGGAAATAAAAGGAGGAGAGGAAACAAAGAAGAGAATACTAGAAAAGAAAAGAGTAGGATGAGTGGAAAGTAAAGAAAAAAATACATTTTAAAAAGCAGAAGAAAATGACGGATATGAGTAACAAAGGAAGAAACGGCTAAGAAAGGAAAGAGGAGAGTCTCCTGAATTTAAACAGCTGGACGAGGAGTTTTGTAGTTTGGCGCTTCAGGTCAGAATTCAGACTGAGGTAGTGGAAGGATTAAAGGAAAAGTTTACCCAAAAGCAGAATTGAGTCACGATCCGTTCCCTTCAACTGGCAGTGGAAACTTCCGCTATGTCGTCAGGACGACCGCTGAAACTCACAGAGATCTGCGCCACGTGGCTCCGCCCCCACGCGCTGACACAACACTGGACTGAACGCATCACCGTCATCGCCATCTCCTTCTCTACCCCCCCCGACCCAAAAAAGGATAAAGCAGCTTTAAATTTGACATTGTGTTGGTGACAATAATCCTGTGCAGGTCCTGGCGTGTTTAGCCTAGCTTAGCATAAAGACTTGATGCGTCGCTTGATGCTAGTACACTTCCTGTACAAACTGAACTGTATACTGAAGATAGCACTTGGAGGGTTCGGGGCTAGCAGTGCTTCTTAGCTTGTTAGTGTCTCCATTGCATTTCTTATTTCTGCACCTGTCATGCATATTGGTAGATTTTTGTTTAATTTGAAAATGATCAAAGTAAAACATAAACGTGCCCTGCCCTCTTGTGGTTTAAACTTGAACAACGCCTAATACTTAAGAACCGAAAATCTCAAGAGTGCGATACATTTATAGTTCCGGATTCAGTATATGCCAAAACAATGTAAGATTCAAACCTACCAGCACCAGTTAGCTACCAGACACGTCACCAATCCTCAGCTAGTTCAGCTGACCTGTAGAGTTTGGACAGCGCTCAAACCTGGCAACTTCACTCTGCAGTCACTGCACCCAGCAGCTGGTGTTAGCTTCAGCGCCAGTTAGCTTCAACGCTAACTGCTGCTCAAAGTTCAGTGTGTCTGTCTTGCTGTTCATTTCCATTTTTATGCACATTATTCTAGAATTCATGTAGAAGTAACAAAGAACAGGCAACATGTTGTGTTTGTAGGTGGGAAATCAAACCCTCCACCGCACAGAAAAGGATGTGGTGTGTGTGAGTGTGTCGACAGTTGGCCCACAGGAAAAAAAACAAACTGCCTGGTTGAGACTTCTAGGAAACACACAGAGGAGATTGTTTTAAATGTAGGAGACGACCAGTTAATTCCAGTGAATTAACGTTTACCTAGAAAGCCAACAGGCAGTGTGTGTGTGTGTGTGTGTGTGTGTGTGTGTGTGTGTGTGTGTGTGTGTGTGTGTGTGTGTGTGTCAGAGTGGAAGTAGTGATTCTTCTGCTGCACCAAGGAAGAGAAAATTGCACTGCAGCATTTTAGTGCTTCATCATAAAACCATTTGATACATCTTCATCAGATTTCTACAGAATATCTCGACCCTGAGTTTGAAGCTGGACGATGTGAACTTCATATTTTGTAACTCATATAATGATCTATATGTTTTTGCCTCCATTGGAAATCTGCCATTTTAAACCTCTATTTCTTGGTTTATGAGTGGTTAAACGCTGTTACTAAGGTTAGAATTTTTAAAGCCTATAAATGCGGTTCGTCATGCTTCGGTCCGGCTATATCACCACACACAGCTCTGCTAGTTATTTAAACAATGCATTCATACCAGCAATATGTCATTGTGCAGAGAAATAATTTGAGAATAATCAGCTGAATCTGCAGCTCCTCTCGGCTTTGCAGAGTTTCATAGTGAGTTTCAGCTTGATGTTTATCTGTTCCGGTTCCCTCTCAGCCTCTCAGAGCGTCGCATTCAGAGTAAAAGCAGTAAAAATTAGACACATCTTATCTAAGGAAGATGCAGAAAAATTAGTTCATGCATTTGTGACCTCAAGGCTGGATTACTGTAACTCCATATTATCAGGCAGCACCAATAAGTCCCTTAAGACTCTTCAGCTGATTCAAAATGCTGCGACAAGTTTATTGACAAGAACCAGGAAAATAG
>JAVQJF010034505.1:0-10043 GCA_036023855.1 Gadopsis marmoratus | reverse complement strand
CACAGCACATTCACACACCGATGGGGACACAGTTGCCATGCTGGCCTCCACCAGGGGCAACTCGGGGTTCAGTGTCTTGCCCAGGGACACTTCGACATGCGGACAGCGGGAGCTGGGATTGAACCACCAACCCTGGGGTTAATGGACGACTGCACTACCCCCTCAGCCACAGCCGCCCTGTTTCACTACATTTCAGAGGGAAATATTTTACTGCACTTTATTTGACAAGTGCTGTAATATACATTTATTTGACAATACAGTCAACGAGCATCACACCATTGTCACTAGTTAGCCCATTTGACAAATATATAATATCATATAATATGTATTATATAATATATATAACATATAATATAATATGTATAATTTTGCAAGCAAGATTTATAATGAACTTTGAAGCATTGTTATAAATTAAACTACCCAAAAGTATATAAAGTAGTTAAAATTTGCTCTACCTCAACCTTCTACAACAGCAAAATGCTGCTTACACATCAGAAATAGTAAAACACTTTGCCATTTTTTTTGCATTATGAGTACTTTTACGTAAGATACTGTATGTACATTTTGCTCAGGCTTTTTACTTAATTCTCATTCATGATGTTTGTGGGTGATCATTTCCACTTCCTGCAATAAGAGCCTCTTGACTCAGCGTGCAGCTGTTGTAACAGAAGGCTTTTATCACGCAACAATCCCAGCATCTGTTTAACTATTGAAGTTCTGTAGCTTTGCTACCTGAAAGATGGCAGCAAAGCAAAACTAAAATTCTCCACTTTTTTCTTTTCAGGACTGTTATGGGTTCTGTTATTGTAGGGCAATCACAGCTTGAGTGAATGAGGTTAGAGCAAAAGTGAGGCGTTTTACCAACAAAAGTGTCCCAACTGAGCTTCTATTAGAACAGATTCACAAAGTCAAACTTAATTCACTGAGACGATATCGGTTTTTAAGACTGGCTGAGAAGGGCAGGTTGTAAATAATAGGGTGACTGACTCATCAATAATTTCATCAGCCATATGTCTAGCCTTTGCAACATGAGGACCTTGTTTGTTGTACTGTGGGGATCAAAGGTCAGTTTTGGAAGAAAAAAAAAATAATACCGTAATAAGTAAAGTACAATGTATTTTGAAAGCTTTGACTTATAGAGTGTGCAAGCTGCCAGAAGAACTCTAATGCCTAGCTCTACCTTTCAACTTAAAAGCCTTTAATCACTTCTCTCATGATGGCAAAGCTTTGAGTTTTGGCAAGCAACTTTGCTTACCTAAGCACATGTGTATTGTCAATATTAAAGAGTGCAGCATGTTTTAAAGTATCCAAAGTGAATGGCTATTCACAGGCGTCAATAGATTTACCTCATTTCTAATCAGTGAAACTGGCTTAATCTGCAGATTGTCAGTGAGAAAGTGAAGATAGGACATTGTTACCATAGAAACTGCTTCCAAACTTGGAGCAAACATACTAGCATCTACTTATAAAAATGTGCCAGTATTCACACCATTAGCAGGCCACAGTGTACCATAACACTCACATTGGAGAGCGTCGCTGCACACTTGACTTACTGTTCATTGACACTATCTGAGGCTTTAATATGATGCAAATTATTCAAAGAGCCTGATTTCTACACAGTCATTTAAGTGCTTTACACAATGACTTGCATAAGGGACCTTGAAACAACTAACATGATAAATTAATTAAGACTCACAGTGTTTGTAAAGAATCCCACCGAGTCACTGGTGTTTCTATCTTTGTGACTGATTACACAAATCAGTTGTTTGAGGGAAAATAGTGAAAAGGTACAGAGAAGATTGATTGCTGAGCAACAAAGCGAGGCAGAACACTAGACTTTCAAAGCAATAAGTGAACCCAGCCACATCAACTGAAAAAAAATCACTATATTTGGTGTGCCCAGAGCAATGAAGTCAGTGTTGCACTGTGCCAAGTTTTGAGAGTGCTGTTACCAAATACTACAGATCATGATTCAGATCGGATGCAAGACTTTCTTGGCAGCTTTCTTGCTGCTTACAGCAGCGAATCAGAAATATATCAATATTTACCTGGAAAACTGCCATGCTGAGAGCTGATGCCTCTGAACAATAGCCAGATGAATAACATCTTGCGAATCTAACTTATTTCTCCCAACAGCTGATGAAATCACAGACAATTGTCTTAGCAGCATGAGCACTTTTGCAAACATACTTTTTTAATGGTTATTATCCAGGCCGACAGCTGGCAAGAAAAATGGTCCATCCCCAGCTGCAGCGCATTAATATGACGCAACACCTGTTGTCTCTTCACTCACACCCTCCATTGCTCATTAAACAGCGCTGCCTTTCAGGCCGAATCAGCTCGGCCTGGTGATCACCCACTGTGAGACCAGAGCACAGACAGAGAAGGTATCAGGGGTGCCAGATTGACAGGCCTGCGAGGTGTTATTCCTCAAATAAATATGGAAATTATATGTAATGCCTACGTGGCAATTATGCTTTACTTGTTTAGTAAGACCACTTGGAATTTGTGTGAAGCTACTGTATATGCACAATGAATAAAATGTAGTTAGGGTCTCTTGTGATTTGATGAATAGGTGCAATATAAAAAGGAACAGGAACTGGAGAAAAGTGTGAGATCAGGTAGTTTCAGTGAATTCCTGTCCGCACAAAACAGGAAGTGGATTGTGCTTCCACTGTTGAAGTCTCAATAGGCAAACCCACTGGGACAATAAGTGTTTTTCATGGGGGGGTAGACTCTGCCCTTTCACCTGGTCATACATACATACATACATGCCCAATTCTAACACATTCTTTTCTTTAATGTGTGCCATGCTTCAACATCAAGGTCATGGTGCCTTGATAAAATAAAATATTGCTTCATTTTATCGACAGGCTGTTGCTAAGAAGTGGGTGTATGTCAGTCTGTGTTCGTAGATCACGTGAGGCATGTCTTCCAAGAAGGAATTGGCTAGTCATCCTGACTGAGCCTGTAAAACCTTTTAGTGCATGCTACAACACTGAATATTCAAGGGATTCTACCACACATTGGGTTATTGCATATTCAAAAATGTCTCATGTTTTTCTGCCATTGTGGCTCATAGGCTACTTCTTTGGTTTAAGTGTCTAGGGTTAAGTTTTAAAGATTTTAAAAGCGAAATTCTGCAAAGACACTAATATCTTTTTTTTAATCATTTAGCTTTCTGTACCCCACATTAATATAATGCACAGTGACAATCTAAGGAAGCAACATGTTAGCGATTCAATGTAAAAATGTCCTTGTTCAAACACAGAAGCTCTGGCTCCTCAGCACAGAGTGTCCACAGACTATAATGAGTAACTGAGTATCACTATGTGGGAAAACCTTCCATTTCTGACATCTTCTGGTTGAACATTTCAAGTCTGCTTGACCTCTGACCTCCCCAGCATCAGTGTGGATGAGACATCACTGTAACCCAACGGTGATGTCAGGTTGTATCGACCAAACCCAGAGTGCACTTTATCACTAAACCAAGTTGAGAACAAGTTTTTCAGTTACCCTTAAAGGACAATTCCTCTTTTTAATCAGAGGCAACATTAGAACTAGCCTCCTTGTCCACTGGATTTAGATCTAGCAGTCTTGCCTCTCTTTGTCTAATTATAAAATCTTCCTGCACAGATCTATCACAGCAGACTGAATTTAGACTCTGTCCAACCACTTTAGGCAAAATACAGGTGCCAAGAAATTTTAAATGTACAACCTGCTGCCAAAACCACTGGCAGATTCATCATAAACCTGAAAGAAAAACAAAAGAAAACACCAAAGCATGTTTGCGTCTCTGTTAAGCACAGATAAGACTATTACAGATTTAAATTACATTACATTAAAATTCATAAAACAGATCATAGACCTTGGCAGGTAAACGTGCTGTACAGCTGTTTCTGCTGCTTTTGCTGCGGATGTTGCTGGTGTGTGTAAGCTATGACTAGGATGTGTGTGTGGATTTCCTGTTCCGTGTGCATGATTTCGATATTCCATGTCAGAGTCAAACTTTAAAATCATAGTTTGTCCCCTCTATTTTGTAGCCTATGTACAGTTTGGGTCAGCCTATATTCTACGTCACAGTGGAATGACAGCAGTCATTACAGGTCCTCGTCTCTTTATTTTTTGATGGTAATATACAGTCTAAAATGTAAGTGTGTTATTAAACTAACTGGTTCTACCCATCTGCAGTGACGTAGTAAAATAAGGATCTTGCATAGGACCACTTTAACTTTGAATTAAGTGGCCTTTTGAGTCTTATGGCCTCCTTAAGATTTTCATTAAAGTTACTACATCAAGAACCAGAACAAATACAGATGGCTCTCTAGTGGTCAAAGTACTATTCAGACAGCTGATATAGACTCCTTTATATACATTTAATTTTGTTAACTTTTACAACAGGATTTTTGATACCACCTTTGGTGTCCCCTGCAGGATTTGCTCTTAAGAAGTTTTTATGTTTATTGTCACCCCCAACAGTGAAAGGAAATATCCACCCTTGGGAGCAGAGTGCTCACCTCATAATATAATGTATCTAGATCTCTGCTCAGTTGTACTAGCTGTGGAGGATTTTCATCAGTGAAATACACCTACTAAAATACAGTGTCCTTGCATGGTACAGGCATTAAATATGTAGTAGTGCACAGAAACAATCAAGAAAGAGCATGGCGTTTCTTCTTGCCTTGGCTCGGAACTTGAACTTCTTGTCATTGATTTAATGCAGAAAGAGAAGGAACCTTGTGACCTGGGAGTGATGAATACCATGGCAGGTACCCACCCTTCAGAGGACACCTCACTATAGTTGTTGTAGATGGTCTCAGAAAGAGGAATCATTTCTAAAAGTAGATAGACTGTACAGCACTGTAGATCAGCTCGCCTCCAGGGAAGTGGTTAAGGTCTAACATAAGATATGTCTTCTCTGTAGCCAACTAGGCTACAGCTAATAGTTTTAAAGTATGATGTTCTAAAGTCTGAATGTCAGGACCGCAACCTTTACACCCTATACCATTAAAATTGAAGAACACCACTCAGGCCCTTCAATATCCTCAGAGAGCTCAGTGGAGTGCTGGCTGTACTGCAGGAAAAAGCCTGAGCAATGAATATTACTACAGTATATACTGTATGCTTTATTCGAGGACAGGGCCTCCCTTGAGGGCCAGAGGGCCTATTAGCCCTGCGGGTGTGCCTGCTCAGACTTCACTCCTATCTGCCGCAGGCACAGTCCCTCTGTCAATTCCTCTGTGTTGTGCCTCCAGTCCCTCCTCCAGGGAAGATTTCAAAGAGTTACATCTGTTATGTCACAGTACTATCAGTCATAACAAGATGATGAACTTGTTTCAAGTGGGGTTTTTTCATAGGAAATTATCAAAAGCACTTTCTTGACTAGATCTTGCACATCAAACTGAACTATTACTATAATGATTAGTTTAATTGTACTAATACTATACTGTATGTGCAACTCAAATTCATGAGTTGAGCAACTAGCTTTATTCATGTGGGAGCGACAAGGTTTTTCCATGAATCAATTATACTTTTTTTCCTTTCCAACATTAATTATGCACTTTAGTAATAGCATCATTCATTTCAGTAATGGGAATAAACACTTTTCTGGAAACGTGCATGAGACAACACTTCAGTACAGCATGTAATGCAAAAATTAGGATTATTGTAATTTCATTAATAACTGCATAAAAGAGGTTGAAATTTCAATTATTTTTCCTTGATAGCTTTCAAAGCTATGAGCCTGATCCATTTTGACCAGCATATAAATCTACATCAGAGGATGTGGCTAAGTCCATGAGTGAAAGTGCACACTGTAGTAAATGTTGGGCTGCACTCTGTTATTACAGGTTCAGGCTTGACTAACTATCCTTTTCTGTCAAATCTGATTTGCACAGCTAAATGCTTATGCGTAATGCAACGTGTCACTGCACTTTTAATTTAAATCGTTAGATCTTTCACTTTTCATTATTCTTGTTGGTTAAGGATTTTCAGTATTCCCATTTGGCTGATCTGTTCTGATTACAAAGATATACAGTGTAAAAGACTGTGACTGGACTGAGGAGACTTTGAGTACTGCCTACAACTACAAAATAGAGATCAGACTTCCCAAATACAAGCACAGCACTCTTGAAAATGTAAATTAACACTGGCAATCATGGTAATCAATTTACCCAATTTAATCCATAATCTTGTATCCAACACTTTTCTAACATTGTAAAGTATCAGTACTACTATAAGTACTACTCTATATAATTTGTGCCCACTTATGGGACTATGTTACGAACATAGCATACTTATCTTTTCCACATCGTCACTCTGTGTGTGAAACCTGCTTGATCGAAATGAGAGAAAAAAACCTTTAATGCTCACAGTGTTCAAAGTGATGACACAGTGCAGCTTCCATCACACGAAGAGCACAAAATGGTTCAGTTGTTAAACATGAAATATTGCTCAATACTGTCATTCACTGGTGGCCGACGTACATCAAAGCTTTTAAAGGCTTGACGTCTAAATACATCAGTAAGCAAAAGCTGATAGATTTGGGGTTCCGCAGGTGATCTTGGCGGTCGTCCTGCAGCTCTGACTGTAGCCAGATTTTGGTCTGAGGCAGGGGATTTGGTTTGAAGGGACCTCCCATAAGAGACAGACATTTGAACTTTGGTTGCCATTCGGTTTCATTGATTATAAGTGGACTTTTCTGTGAAAATGAACTCCCTGGTACAAGGTGACTTGTCCCAGGTTTCATTAGAAGTTTTTGTTTGCGCAAACTTGCAGTTTTGTCCCAAGTCACGTGTGGCTTTCATAAACTATGAAGCACAAACAAACGATAGCACAACGTTTAAAGCACAACAATTAATCCGCTTAAAATTTGCAAGTGGTAACCTCTGCAATGTATTTTTTTATTATCATCTCTGTGTCTGTCTGAGCTTTATCCATTTTTTCACAATCCCTGGAATATGAGCAGTTGAAACGTCCTGTAATTTATACTAAGCATCTTTCATAACAAAATGACAGGCTCTCTTTGGTCCATGCATCTTTTTATATAAATCCTGCTGTCTGGGTCTGATGTAGCCTGAACTGACCTGCCATGATTCATTTGCATTTATATGCACCACTAACCATGCAAGCCCTGACCACATGGGTGGTGACCCAGTGGTGTAAGACATGTACCATGTAACCACAATGCCGTCATTCTGATTCTGGCTGAGGGCCTTTGTCACAGGTCATGGCCAGTTCTTTCCCCCCATGTTGTTTGTCATTTTGTACTGTGAGCTAAAAGTAGTCACACTGTATCCCGTAATTAGTTTGTGTCAAGTTGGAGCTTTAAATTTTGCAACTGCTGCATGAGATCAACCACTTATAGGATACACAGCCAGCGGTGGATGTCACTGTACAAAAAGTCAATGATAGCACAGTATATTGCTCTCGTGGTTTTTGCTGCAAAAATAAACCATGTTGTTCACATCACATTGATTTTTGTAGCTGTTGCTGCATAAAACCTCTTGGGAGTGTAAACACTAAATTAAAGCACAATAACCTATGGAATCAAAGAAAGGATTAGAGTGCTTTGCTGCACGAGGATGTCAATGTTTTCTCTTCATGAACAAGAAGACATTATGGCGTGAATATTTCATGCACGGTTCACAATCTCAGCTCGGCTATGCATGTGTGTGGCCCACATTCAAAACATTGCACTCTCGTATTTATTCAGCGCATGGCCAAGGCTGCTTGTGTTTGCAAAGGAGACGCCGAAGATTTATGTGGATTAACATCTCACTCAACAAGTTCACATTCACAAGAATGTTTTGTTATTATGATGATATTTATATGTTTCATTCAGCGCATGGATTTTTGGGAACTGCCAAGCTTGTTGGTTCTAGCAGTAGTCAAGTATGAGAAAACAGCCTCTTGTGGAATTACATAACAAGTCCTCTCACAAAACTGGAGAGATGCCAATGGCAGCTTTGAGGGACCAGCTAGACCGGGCTTCTCTTCTGTTTTTATTGTGCTCTGCATACACGGCCATGAGCCATCACACTTCCCCTGGTAGCCTGAATACACTCTCCTCCAGTTTTTTGTCGACTGGGTTTTGCTCTATATCCCGCATTGTCTGACTTTACCCGAAAACACCAGCATTGGTTTTAAATTGGCAAGTGGGAGGACCACTTACATACTTATATTGTTTTTATTGACCGAAAACAGTAACGAAAAGCACAGAGTGGACGACTCGAAGGGGAGACAGAGACAGAGGTGTCAGATAATGTACTGGAGGTAGTTTGTGTTCTGTGGCTTGTCAATTGCTAATGTGACAATATGACTGACGTGACTGCTAAAAGCCTGTGAATAAAGAGAGTAATGACCAAGCAAAAGAGCCTAGGTCAATAAACTAAATATTATCACATCTATAATAGGAACTGCACTGCTGAATAAGAAAATCTCAGGGTAGCTGTAGGGTCATTTAGAGACGGACAACTAACTTCTCGTGAATTTCAATATTTACTTTCTTGTCTCGTCCGTCATCATTAGTGCTCTGCTGAATACATTTTTAGCTCTAATAAAATTCGTGTTTATCTGGACATGCATTCAAACTGCCAAGCACTTTGATTGCATGCAGTATAGCAACCAAGGCCACACAAATGCCCTGCCACTCCCGCAAGCTGTAAGCTCTCCCATGCACAGCTCTGAATTACCTGTCAGCATCGATTACAGAGAGTCACTGTGGATAGGATCTTGGATTTTCTCTCCCTCAGAATTAAGATAAGCTCCTGCCTGCCTGTTTGAGATGCCCCTTGTTGACCCACCTGTTGAGTGTGATGCGAGATGTGTGTACCGCCACTGTGGCCATATTATCCTCCAGCTACACACATATGCACTCACGCCGAGCTGGCAGCACTCACTGTTCTCATCTGTTCATTTCTCCCCATCGCCCCCATTCCTCGTCTCTCCTCTCACCTTTGTTTTCAGTCCTTGTTTTTCTCCTCTCTTTCTAACCCCTCTTGCTAAGCTATCTGTCTGCTTTTGTTCAACCTCATCTCTCTCGCCACACCTCGTTAACGGTGAATTCCAAAGAGAATGTCTGCTGCTATCCAAGCAGAAATAAAAAATTCTTCTCATTTAGTTTGTGAAATTGGAAATATATTCATTTAAATAGGCCATTTCCCAATAGTTAGGGTGCACAATACCACTATAATACTATTAATACTTCGACCACACCATAAGTCTGTCTTTTTAATATCTAATAACTATCCTCCATTGACGTAAAAGGTGGATGTTCATGTCTGTTACAATGGATGTCACTTGTGATAAGTGTTCACAGAACGAACCAATGCTGCATTTTCTAGACACTCAGATTTTAGCTACAAGTTGATAAACCTATATATATATTGGCAAAATATTAACTAATACACACTGAGCCTCTACATGAAAATACAAAATACGTTGTTTGTAGTTGCCCTCCAGATTGACACATAAAGATTTTCTGATCTGACAACATTCCAAAACTGTTGAGCGTCACTGTTGGAAAAATAAAACCATTTTCTGATCTGATAGCAATTAAACAACCTGGGTCAGGAAAATATTACGGTGTTGGTTCAAATAAATACTTGGTTATGGTTAGGAAATCCTTGCATCATGGTTAAAAGATTTGTCTGACAAGTCTGACATTTTGTCTGCCCACAGTTGTCTCTCTGGACTTTGTGGCTCTATAACAGTTTCCATCCACTTGTTTTTGTGCTCATTTTCAAGTGCATACAAAATGGAAGTGGAAACCCCAGAAATTTGGCTGAGGTGGAAAAGGTAAAAACAAATTAGGTCAAGGTGCAATGGAAACAGACTTAGCAAATAAACCTTGACGTACATGAAGTATGTGACTTAAACGTCAAACTCAAGCTTCCGATGAAGAGATGAATAATAGCAGCAGGTGAAAACATCAGATCTGTTTGGACCGATGATTGTAACCATCCTCAAGTTAATAGATGAAACTAACAGAAATGCCAATTGAATGTTCCACATCGTTTTACATCTTTGATGGTTGACTGGTG
>JAVQJF010034503.1:0-14490 GCA_036023855.1 Gadopsis marmoratus | reverse complement strand
CCCCCCCCCCCCCCCCCCCCCCCCCCCCCCCCCCCCCCCCCCCCCCCCCCCCCCACAACATAGAGGAAAGGAGGAGGAGAGACCGGAGACGTGGCTACATCCAGCTCTGCTGTATCGAGTTTATTTCTTAAACTTTAGTGAACTTACATACAAAGATCACAGGGTTTGCCATTTTGGGAAGACTCGCACACTTTGGTCACACCATAGCAACAGAACCATCTCCATGACAACTGACCTGACCAGAGCCGTATAACGGAGATTTTCTCTAAGACCTCGTGCTAAGAATTGTTTTGGGAAATTACTTTTTCTGATGTCAAAGATGAACCTTCAAGCTCAAAATTTAAAACTGCATAGGATGGTAAAATGTATGTTTAGGAATACACTATAAAAAAGAAAGGATGGCAACAAATGAATAGCCTACATTATGGAATAACTAATGATTAGAATAATTTTGCCAAAAAAATTAACTCAAGACTCTACTCATTATTATGAAATGTTATATCATCTTTCTTATTTTCATACTAAACCTTTATTGGAGACCTTTGTTTCCCCCTCAGAGTAATTAATTAAACACTGTCTGTACTCAATTTTACAGTGTTGGCAGCAGGGGGATATTTTGATTGATTTGGGTCACATGACACAGAAGCTATAGAAATAACAACATTCATTGTCCATAAAAGTACGAATATCAAACAGATAAATCAGTAAATCCAATATTTTGAGGTGTGTCCTATTTGGCAGGTTTAGTGGCAACATCGCCACAGGCACCACTTTTAAAGACTCTGGTATACCGTGAAACACACAGGTTTACCTGGCAGTGAATCAGCAAAGGCTTGAATGTAACAGATGGTCATTTATATGTAAAAGTCCCACACTCCAATTTTTATTTCACTATAGATATTTTATTTGCTATTTGTTTTTTAAATGCCCTTATTCAAGTTTATTTTATTCCATAGTAGAATTTTTCCCAGTGACTTTTTTTTTTATGATATCACTTTTCATGGCAATCATCATCCTCCCCACCTTTCAGCCAATCACATTCTCCCAGCCTCTTTGCAGGCTCAGCAACTACCAGCAAACTGGAATACGTTGCCGTCACTGGAAAGTTGATGGGATTCTTTGTACTGCTGAGTTTTGGTGCTTTTTAAATAAACAAACCTGAGTTCAAATATTTATTTTGAAGTGTTACACATGTTGATAGCATGACATTACCAGATATGGAACAGTTTTAACCTTCATCCATCCCAATGTTTGTTTTGCATATATCCTATTGTGGACCTCCAGACTGGATCGGATACAGAAATATTAAATGGGTACTCCACTGATTATATGACATTAAGGTCAGTTTACATGATGAACAGTTGTATAATGTCTTCTGTGGCTCTGGAGGAGCTTTGTCAAGTTCGGGAAAATAACCCTGATGAAGTCATAGCGATGTCATCGGGGTTATCTAATCTTGTGCTTGGAGACTACAAATATTGACAGACAGCCTTTGATTCAATGGGCGTGGAGTTTGAAAGATGTTGGCTTTTGGGAGGGTCCAACAAAAAGAGGATATTTGTTGCATTATAGGAAATGGTGGAGTCTAGATAGTTGAGTGTGGATATCTCCACATCTGCCGCTTCAATTTTGGCGCCGGTGTGCATTCTGCATTTCACGCCACATGCAAAGATACACAAAGCAAAGATGTTATTTCCAGTGTAGAGTGTGGCTGCACTCGAGCCACAGCAGCACAAACCTGCCATGATTTTCTGCCACGGTTTGAGGACAAGTTCCACAAAAAGGCAAAATGGCATTTCAGCACTGAAAGGAGGCGGATATTAATACAGCACAATGTGAAGAGCAATGAAGAAGTTAATTTTGCACATCTTAGAATTCCCAGAGTAAACAGGTACATCTAGCTAAAACAAATGTGGTCTAATTCATTAATCCTGCAGTAAATCCAACCTTCATGAAGGCTATAATGTTCAGGTTTTGTTGAAACTGTTTGCTGTTTAACGTTATGGTAATGTTGTAGACTGCATTTTGTCATGCTCTTGAATTGCCGTTGAATGCTGTTGAAAATGTTGTTTTCACCCCCGTCACACCCACAGTTTGGATAATGCTGAATTAGTGTGTGAGCTAAAGGGCACATGGGCATGCTTTCCTATGCATATACTGTATGCACATTTAAAATGTTTCCAAAATGACTAAATAGCGGTGAAACATCTGTTGACAGTCAATTACAACTTTGTGTTTTGCCTGCTGTTTACGCATTTGTTTATGTCAAACATCGGTGAAATTTTGGAAATAAACAATAAAACTATTTTGAAACATTTCTTTTCATCCGAGTATTTTCATTTGGTGAGGAACATCTGATGAAGTTTGTGTGATCCGAGTTTGTCCAACAGGTGGCAGTCTGGAATTAATAATACAGGGCAGTGGCACCTCCCATGGATCCATGTTTCAGTGTGTGAAAAAACTTGCTTCAGATGACAAATTATTTCCTCTTTCAAGACTTTTAGGTTTTAATGTCTAAATAGGCTGGCAGTCAGCGTTACACTACATGAGCACATCATGGTTGAGCCCTGCAGTTTCCCTCCTAGACACAATGTTCTGTGTTTATGTTCAAATGTTATATGGCATTGGGTTACAGGGCATGGAGATCACGCATATCTCTCCTCTAAAGTCCTCATGGTTTAAGTTGCTGTGTGTCCAGGATTAGCATCAGAGTAATCTATGGCATGCTGCCAACTACTCAAAACCCAAAAACATTTTGACATGATGACATGTACTATGAGTTGATAAATAAAGTACTAAAGCCATGGAAATGTGTGTAGTCTAACCATAATGTGTAGTTTTAATATTTAGTCTATTGTGTGCTACGGTTCCGTGATTTCTGAACAAATGAGTAGAAACATTTGAGTTTTATATTTTTGAGTCTTGAAAATCTGAGTATTTTGGCTGAAGTACTGTGTAAGTACCATAGGTACTGTGCCAAAAGTGTTGGTGGTTCTGGAACTGAGTTTACTGGAGCTCCTAACAGGCCTCATTCAATAAAACATCTGGATAAAACAGGAGGGGCAACCCCTAGTGGTGCACCAACACCCCCCTGTTTCACAAAAAGGTTCGCACATGGTTTTTGCTCTGCTTAAAGTGTTTCATTCTTGATTTGTATTTATTCACATACTGAATATGATTCACACTATATCTATGCATGTCCAGTTGCTTGACCTAAAATAATGGTTATGATCAAGGTTAATCTTATAAGACAACTGAAACATCTATTATGAAGCTTTAAAATTAAATTGGGGTAAAAGGACTTTGGGTATGTTTTGGTAACTAGTAAGATATTGGTTGTTAAATTTTGGTCTTAGCTGAGTAACATGAATCCATCTCACAGCAGAAACCTCTTTGCAGGAGTAACGGGGTTCAGACCCAGATCGCTGCAGTCAATAGCACATATACAAGCTCATCCACCACCCACGCCTTCCTTCACCGCAATATCAGTTTCAAGTTTGTTCCTTTTTTCAGTCATAATATTTTCACTAAAAACCTCCCTCTTCTTTCACTTTATGCAACTGGATAAGCATGAATGTGCTGTGAAGGACACCCTGCACACCCGCACCAACAGTTCTGTGACCTGCAGGCCAGGATTATAAGTCACCCAAACTCATCCTCTCAATAGAAACAATCAAGTCTTCATGCCACATTAGACACATACCTAAAGATAAGAACATTTAAGAATCTATGCATCTACCAATCTATCTAGCTAGATGTCTGCTTTTTAACCTCTAAGAAATGCTTCTTCAATTATTAAACAACTTAATATGCACGTTAAAACAAAAACAACAAATCTACAACACAGTTGCGGCGGTAGTGACAAGTAAAATCTGTAACAGACATTGACATTTTCATAAATAACGCATCCCCAAGCCATAACGAGAGCCAGTTTAAACCCTACTTTACTGCAGTCCTCTTGTCTGGTTTCTCGCCAGCGAAAAAGTAGTTCCCTCACAGCGGAAGCACCGCGCTACACCGTGTTTGTTTACAGTGGTCTTGAAGAGCATTTAACGAACAAACAGGTAAGTGTTTAAATACAGTATGATGTCGTGATTTTACATTTTACATATTTCTACAGGCTGTTTGTTTGCCACATTTCAGCGACACTAAAGCCGAGCTGTGAAAATAAAGCAATGAAAACCACGTGATTGTCCCTGAAAACACTTGTAGCCAAACTGAGCTGTCACGTGAGGCAGAACAACATTTTAGCCATTTTCTGTGAGTCCTGTCAAAACGGACAACTTTTCACCCCCCTCCCTTATTGTCGCAAAGACAACCGGACCGCTTTCCGGTTTCCTCGGAGCCTAGCAACGACCAACAACATAGGACCAAAAACACATGGCATCAATAAGTAGTAGGCAGGTTTAGTAATATCCCCTCCGAGGTTCACTCTTGTTTTACTTCGGTTCCTTTCTCTCTTCGCCTTCCTCGCCTCCTCCGTCAACGGGCCTTTTTGTCTTTTTACGGGTATCGTTTCCACGGCGGCTTCGGCTGTTTCACCGTCCGCCATTTCCGCCCGCAGTCAGGCCAAACCCCCGCAAACCAGCCGAACAGCGCGTCCAAACGGCGCAAACGAGCCTCCACGTTGTTCTGCGGCAGGTGCATGAAGAGCATGTGACTGGTTTCAAAATAAAAGCAATGTTCCGGTGAATGTGATGCGCAAATTTAACATTACTTCAAGAGATCAGTCTGTCAGAAACACATAGCTAAATACAGCGACATGAATATTAAATAAAAAATCGAATTAATTTGAAAAAGAAAAACTACCTCCTGCCAACTGTATTTCATAGAAACGCTTTGTGATAATTAGTCAAACATAATGATAAAGAATACATTTCCTCCAAAGACCAAACTGACTTTAAAATAACAGTAGACCACCTCAGAGTGTCACTGAGTAGCCTCCTGTCTCCACAGACCAACTGGTGACAGTAGACCTGGGGTGGCGCCACTCAGAAAATATCAGGACACTCTGATGTGGAATTTCAGAAGTGGCAAGTTTTGGGAATAAGTTTAGGTCTTTCTGCAGTGCTGCCAGCATAGGAGTGGGCTGACATCCACGCGCAACTAATCTGCTAAGGGGCCTTGGTGCAATAATTCTGCTGACACCTCCATCCCACTGCCCTGTCCTCTGTGCAACCAGTAGTTCACACCTACAAGGCACAACAAAACGAGCTAATAATGCAGAACCCACTTTAGTTGATATTTAATTTACTACTTGGTGTAGACCCCCTTACCCAGTTGGCATGCGATGAACATGGGGCTTTTGGGGCCTCTCCTGGTCTGAGGCCCTGCGGCTACTCGCCCACTTATCCTGGTTGGTAATTCAGCCTGGCTTACATCCATCCCTCTGTTGCATATTGACATCTATTTTGCCAACATGAGAGAAAAACAGCTTTGTGAGAAAAGAAATGGACAATGCTTTAAAAACACAACCCTCGTGGCAGGTTTTGAATACAAACCGTGCTGTTCATTTTATACATCTTTGAATGTACATTGTGTTGCATTTAAAGATTTATTGTGATGCAACAGTCCATTGGGATTTATTAAATGCAGCTTCAGTGGTAACAAAGCAGAGATAAACGTCGGTATGAGGCAGACAGTGCGTGATGACTCCCGCAGCATCTCCTGCTGTGCGGGACCACCATGTCACTGTGCTCGGCGGAGGGATACAAGAACCAATGTCATCGTGGTGCTGAGGCTCTCGCAAAGCAAAAAATGTCTGCCTAAGGGAAACTCGTAACTGATATATAGAGGAGATTTTCCCAGGTGTTGCCGTTTAAACCAATATTTCGTTCTTTTGAGGCGCACTGCCAGACAGCGAGTCTCCACCAGATCACCCTAGTCGGGATTTTAATCGGAAAAAAAAGGTAAAATATCAAAGGGAGTTTGCTGAAAAGCTTCGGACCTGTGAACGAAGTTGGGAGTTGAGAAAGACGACCGTTTGCGTTTTGAATTCTGGAGCTGGGAGACTCGAGATTGTCACTTGCATTTTTTTGTGTTTGTTTGTCAGTGTTACTTATTATGAACCAGCATGCGATGTTAGGTCCCAACTCACGGTCTCCTCCGTACTAACGGCCGGCTGGTCGCAGCTCGCTAGCTCTCTCCGACGCGTTGGAACAAGTGGCCGCAGCTAGCGGTTAGCCTGCTAGCTGCGGGACGTTGGGCGCCTCCGCTAACGTCAACCGCCGTCACGGTTGTGAAAACCTGCCTCACAAATCACAGGCAGCGGAATCCGCGAGTTACACGAGTGTTTCACCAGCGGCGAGAAACACTGTTACTGGGAATAACAGCTGCAGGTCAGAGCGCCTCATCCTGTCTCTCTCTCTCTCTCTCTCTCTCTCTCTCTTTAAATCAACGCAGTGAAGGGGGGGGGGGGAGAGAGAAAAATCAAATCAAATAAACGCGTGCGAACTCAATGTTTGCGCCATTTGATCAACTATAGCGCGGCACAAACTGCCGGTGTCTCCGTCCAACTTCACTTCCTTTATTCTGCTTCCATCGTTGCAGGCAGGTCTCGTGGCGCCGGTCTCGCGCGGTGCCACCCGTCCGGCCCCGCTGCTGAATAAAGCAGCAGCGATGTGACCTGATGGACTGTTGTCTTTCTTCAGGTTTCTAGATCGCCGGGATGAATCCTCAGCAGCGGATTGCCGCTCTCGGAACAGACAAGGAATTAAGTGACCTGCTGGATTTTAGTGCGGTAGGGTGGCTTTTTTGTTTCGCTCTGCTCTTTGTACCTTTTGGTGCCAGTTTGCAGCTCTGACCTCCTAAGAGGGCCGAGCACCAACCGGGCTGAAACGTGACTAATTGATCAGGTGTTGGCTGATGAGATTCCACAAACTGCCCTTGGTTTTTTGGGATAACGAGCAGCGTTCAGGATCACTGCAGCTCACATTTGAGCTGACTGGTTGCTTTTACACTGTTGAGTCTTTGCATCTAATTGTAGGATTGTGTCCATATTCTTCCCTTCAGATGTTCTCTCCACCTGTAGGCGGAGGGAAAAACAGGCCCACCACACTTGGAAGCAGTCAGTTCAGTGCAGCAGGTAGGACCTGAGCCCTCAAACCTGTTCCAACAAAAACCCCCTGATATGGTCTCAGTTGTCAGACTTTCATTGCATGTGATTCCTTCCCCTCCTCTTGTGCTTGTGTCTGTGCTGTTCACAACGGGTGCTAAGAACTAAGCACAGACGTACACATATGTAAATGTTTTATTGACCACCATGGCGTGATGCAGTGACTGCTTTATTCTACTGTCAGGCACCAGGCATGTTTTGGCTGCGTTGATCAAGGTGTGTTGTTAAAGTGTTCTTATGAGGGTTTGCTGTGAGGTGTGTTGGCGGCACATTTTGAATCTCGTTAATTAATATGTCTGAGTGAGATTCTGAACACAATCAGAAGTGGAGCAGCTTGTGAATAATGGGATTGTGCGACATCCTCTCATTGAGTTATGCTGTAGTGGGGTTTCTCCTTTGTGCTACTAGCAGTTTGATAATTGGTCCATCTCTGGAAGCCCCACTGCCTTTTCCACAAGTTACCTGCCTTTTTAAAACTGCGTTTATCTATGAGCATCGTTACCGTCAGGCAGGTTTGTGAATGGCTTGGTTGTAATGACTAGAGTTGAGATTCCCTGCTTCTGGATTGCTTCCTAGGCATAAATGCTTCTGGACATGAATCCGAAGCACATCCATTGTCTGATGTGCTACTAGAGAAAGTCAACAATCAAAGCATTATGTTTTCTGAAAGCATGTTTTGTGCGCATCCACAAAGCCTCGTTGCAGTCAACTTATCTGTGAAACGAAAGACGCACACTTAGTGGAAACTGAACGAAAAGACAAAGAAGCAAGGAAAGAGCTGTCACGCATGGACTATGGAGTTGTGAGGATGAATGTTAGAATACCTAATCATTCAAGTGAAGAGGGCATTGTGTGTGTGTGTGTGTGTGTGTGTGTGTGTGCTCTCTTAAGTAAAACAAATGACAAGGAAACTGCTGCAGGTTTTTCATTAGTCACACCTCCCTGCTGAGGCTTCAACAAACATGTTCATTTAATGTATTAATGAGACGGAGGCTTCAGACTATCATTGTTCTGGTTGTTTTTTTATTTGTTTTTAGAATCATATTAGAGGTGTTTTTTTATTAACCAAAATATTAGACACCTTTTAATATGATGCAGTTCAGTCCAGCAACACCACTAACTGCAGCCTCAACAATAACTGTAGAGCTGAATCAACTCGTCTGGTCGTCTACTTCAGCCATGCGGTGTATTGACAAGGCATTGCTCTGTGCTTTGTGATTTTAACATAGTAAGATGTGGACAGCCACCTTTTAGACCGGGCCTTAGCACTCGGTGACTTCTAAAGTAGACCCGCATCAGCACGGCGCCTTTTTTGTTTGGAACAGAAAAGAGTTGTGGACTGTCAGGAGAAGCGTGCGTTGGAGCCAAAGCTCATTGCCATGGCTGTGTGTTGTCTGGTTGACCAGCTTTGCCCTTTCAGAAACGTAGCAAAGTTTAAATGTGGGCAACAAAATATATTTTTAAAAATGTGCACATGACTGTAATAAAGATACTTAGCCTAATTCAAGTTAATGGTTATATTTCTAAATGCTTTTTTTTCTGTTCAATTGTAAAATAATTTGCCATATTTCTTAGTTCAAATAACTATACTAACCGTATTTTCTCTAAAAATCAAATACCAGCCTATACATTATTTATAATTTTTTCCGAATATCAACAAAGACTCCAGTAGCAGATTGTCAGCAGCTTAAACTTAATTGGTACCTGATTAGTTTAGCAGCTATAATAATTATTATTATAATAATTATTTTGGGTGACGCAACAATGCATCCCCATAGGATGGTTTAACATGATGGCAGATACATTTTGTTATAAGGAAAACACTGAACACGATTATCTTTTCTTCAGATGAGATATGATCAGTGTCCTATTAGTTTCTTCTGTATTTAATTGCAGTGTGAAGTAAAATGTTATGTTGTTACTGGGATTCAACTCAAAGGTAATGACAGCTGAATGCTCTGAATGGTGTTTTGCTGTGCTTTTCAGCTTCACATATCTAAATGCATAGTAAATGGTACATCCCCTACGTATAAAGACCCTATTGAAACTTAAGCATTTATATTTGATGTCAGAATATTCAGAGTATAGCACGACCAATACAGGATTTCTGAGGCAGAGACAGAAATAACTGCATATATTTTTAAGAAAACCTGTAAACAAACAGTCTTGATATAGATCAATAGATTTTAAAGAATTGATACATACTGAGCGGGATATTTTTATAGTGTAAAGATAAAATTACTGAAACAATTAATCGATTATCAAAATAGTTGGCAATTCATTTTCCTTCCATTAATCGCCTAATTGTTGCAGCTCTAATCATGTAAGAAACAATGATGTCAAAATGAACTGTGGCACCTCAGTGTGTCGGGCCTGATGGGTGATGGGTGAGTCCCTCCTTCCTTCAGCCTCCTGTGTCTCTGATCCTCAAGGTAGGGGAAGAGGCACCTACATACGTGATTGTGAACATAAGGCGAGTGAGTGTGCAAACAGAAGTGTGGAAATTGCAGGGAATGAGAGTTTGGATTATTGCGTCTCAGCTGGGTATAGCCAGATAATTGAGGCAGAGTGCGACTGGCAAGACCCTTCAAAAGTGTGCCAGAGAGCGATGGATTGGAAAAAGTACCCAAAGTGGCTCTAACAGAGATTCGTCATTTCCCTCTTCCAGCTGTGTTGATGATGCAAATTTGATGAGGCCATTGACTCTTTAGTGTAGTGGGCCAGTGGATGGCTGCTGTTGAAAGGGTAACTTTCATTTGTAGTGGCACATTTGTTGCCTGTGACCAGCAGCTAGTGTAGGTTGGTTTGTCAGTCAGTTGGGTCCCAAAATAAAAGAATGAACAAACAGCCACAAAGAGCCTCACTGCTGCCTCACTTTGAGTTCAGCTTGGTGGGTGAACCAAAGTCTCGTCACAACACAGGACCTGGGGCTGCAGTCCCATGTGATGGGAGTCCAACGGTTTACAAATAATACCATGAAATTATTCCCAAACAGATTTTTATCACCAAATATATTCTTCATGATAATCTTACTTGACAGATACACATTTTGTATGTAAAATAAAGGTTAAACTGAATACGTTAATAAAATCCATTGCAGGGAAGATAAATATAATGTGAAAACACAAGATAGTTAACATTGTTCTCCAGTACAACAACAAATCTCAGTAAAAATAATCCAAATTTGTAAAGCACACTCATTGGACATCCCTGGACTACATTTGTGTACGGACACTTTAAGGCCCTGATGTACATTTACTGTACTTTATCTATTATAGTGGCATTCATTGACATTTATTTTCTGCTATGGTAACACCTTTATTTTGGTCTCTTTGTCTGTTTCTTGATGGTTTTTATACACTTGTTGAGAAAGTTCAAAATAAAATACAAAAAAATAGTGTTGTCAGTTGAGTGGCTTATACTGGCCATGAGTTTCCTTTTCACAGTTGTCCATCATAATAGATCATAAAAGTTTGTTTTGTAGCCAGCGTTGGGACGTGCGACGTGTTAGACAGTCTTCAACCAAATCAGTGGGCTTCCTCTCTCTCTGTCTCTGGCTCTCTGCTAATAAGAGGAATGTTACCTCTTTCACCTGAGTATCGCTCTAAATGATGGCAAAGTCAACCCCCATCAACCCTGTCTGGCCCCGTGTCCCCATTAAAACTATTTGGTTCTTCATAGTCCATCATTTACTTCACGTTCATTATTTGTATACATGCGTTTTGATACTGCTCTCAGTTTATTTATACTGGATGCCACTATGCAAAATAAAGCCAAAAGCTCTCTGTGAGTCAGCAAAGCAGGGGTGCATCAGTTAAACTGGCCAGACTAATGTGGTCTGTGGTGTGACACAGTGGCATAAAGTTGACATGATTTAGGTGTAATACAATATGTCCTTAAACAGGACTGAAACCAATTACACTGCAGTAGTAGTCAGTTACACACATATATAATTTCATATTCGCATTAAACATATGCAATAACCCTCCATCGGTGTGTTTGCGCTTTAGGATGGTCGTAGGAAACATATTTGTGATGGGAATCAGGTGAACTAGTTTTTACATGACTGACATTTCTCATTTCTCATTTTAGTAAAGATGCCGCCCGGACCAGAAGCCTTTCTTTTTTTTCTTTTTTCCCCCCTCTCACCCCTTTTGGCCTGTAGTTTTTTTTCTGCCAACTGTTGTTGAGTATGTGATGTCGGAAGGAATTGGATTTTATAGATTCCTCAATCGAACGCGGCTGCACATAGATGACGTTGATCCTCGTGTCTGAATGTATTTAATGATGTTTAAGAGTCTATTGGAAACATATTAAAACCCCAGTTGGGCTTCTTTGTTTATATTGTAACCTTTCTGTTCTACTTTGCTGTATGTCCTGAGTGAAATTGTTAGGCCAGTTTAAATTCTGATGTAATTGCAGTAAATATGTAATGTTTTGTATTTCCTGATTTACATATTGGGTTTTGTGACTGTGTTTTTAGAATGAAAGTATCCAGTATTTTTGGTGGATTTTGACTCTGTTATAACTTCTTTGTTTTACTATAATTTTCTGTATTATCCAGAGCCAATTTGGTTTTATCTGTAATTTCTCTGTCTGTCTCTCTTTCATATCGAACATACAATTCAACTTCAAATGAATAAAACCAAACATTTATTCTTAGGTATTTTGTTGGCAAATCATAAACGGATCAAATTCTCAAAAAAATAAATAAAATCACTCTACTTTCTATGTATGTATTAACTGACAACAATAAAGACGCTCGGAAGTTTATCATTTAATACACTATGTGCGCAACGGTGATGTGATTAAGGGTGCTTTCACACCTGTAGTTTGGCTCATTTGGTCTGGACCAGTTTGTGTTCACACAGACGCTCTTTTAAATTTCTATTTTTTACAACTGAACCAAGAGGAGTAAACACAAGGTTCAAAGACTGACAGGTAACGGCGCTGATTGGACAGATATGTTGATGTCTTCCTGCATCATCAGCGCTACGTGGACCCAAGTGGGGAAATCAAATGGTAACTGACAGCAAGTCATGCTGCTGCACTTTAATGCTGCTTATGTGTTTATTTATGTTCTCCAGTGTCACAAAGAGTTCACGAAGAAATAACTGATCAAGAGTATTGTTACAATCAGACTGCAAATCAACTGCATGTTATGAATTATGACAAACAGGTAGAGACATGACAAAAAAAAGATGTATTGTACTCCAATATTATGAGGGGATTATTGCACCAGAGTTCGATTGACACCGTTTCGCTCCATTTCCCCAAAACGGTAAAACACAGTTTGTTTTAACCAACCAATCAAGTTTCATGTGAAAGCACCCAAAATGGAGAAAATAGGTTGTCTTCTCTCTTCTATCTTATAGATTGGATTCTGACGTGAGGCAGTATCACTGGTGGTGAAATTGTGAATCAACAGCCCTGATAGTTGACCCTTTATTTTTCTTTCTTTCAAATAAGCTGAAGGTTTTGCAATGCTTCGGCCGTGTTTCATGATCTCTCGGGAGTATTTTGTCAGGGTCATTAGAACGAGTCTTATTTTATTTATACAGAAAAGACCTCAGTCTCTGTGATGGATGCCTTCGTGCTGAATTGGCTGCAGCGGTTTATGAATGACAGCAGAGACAGTGAGAATGGAGGAATCTGTTGAGCTCTGTCCATCCAACCGATGTCACAGGTTTACAGGACATTTACAACTGTGTGCTTGAGGACGGTATAATTTTGTCAGTTTTATTCATCATGATCTTTTAAAATGTATCACATTATTTTACATATTACATATCGTCACTCCTCTGAATAATGCCTGTGCCAATATTAGGAGACATGATTCCCTCAGCACAAAGGTTTTGTATTGTAATAAAGAAATGTGTTCTAATGAATAGATTTCAGGGCGGCCTTAGTTACAGATTTAATTAATCGGACTTAAAATTCTTGTGTGCGCTGAATCCTGGCATCTCAGCAGTACAAATACCGTTGGTGCATCTATAATTTATGCTCGAGCGTGACTCACCATGCCGTCAGGACATTCAAGGATACAAAATATACACACCATATGGCCTGTAAGGAAACTGCTGAATATAATTTCTGTAGTTAAGGTACTTTTTATTTTTTTTGATAGGTCTGCACTGCAAGTTCTATCACAAACCTGATGGCACGACCGAACAAGTAAAGCAAATGCATAATATTGAATCCTCACTCAGTGTTGGGAGTAGTGACCGGGACCAAGCAAGACAGGAAAATGAAAAAATTCCCTGTGGTGTCTCCCTCTAGTGTAGCAGTCTTTCATTTAAGGCTTTGTTACATTCAGTAGTTCACCCTTTTCCTTTGGAACTGACCCAAAATGTAGCCAAACATGCAAATATCTCCCCGGTCCAGAGAAATTCTGTCCTTAAATTCTACAAAAATCCATATTAGTTCAAGAATATAAAATTTTTATGTTTCTTGTAAATCTCTTTTCAAATGTTACAGAATAACTGAAAGGTGTTTTTGATATGTAGTCTACCGTCAATGATTTAAACGGTGAGGACAAATATCAGAGTGACACAATACCAACACAAGAAACTGCAGCGTCCAAAATGACCATAATGTTGAGTCAATCCTTCTCTGAAACAGTGTCAGCAAAAACTGAACATTATAACTTTCACGAGTTTGGGGTCTATTGTAGGACTGTTGTAATAGACTGCGTCAGTTTTATCCAGGTGTCTTAGAAACTGGCATCTGAGTGTGTGATTGTTAGATATTTGCCAACTTTGTCTAGCTGCACTTTGGTTATCTGAGCTGTTTTTTGATGCATGAGATTTTTTGACACACTGTACTGCAGGGCTCGTCAACTGCCGGCCGCGGGCCACATCCGGCCTGGTCCACATTCAGCCCGTCAAAGTTTCCCATCCGGCCCGCAGAATATAAATGTATTCAGAAAATGCGAGGAGGAAAAAATTATTTTATTAGGAATGATTTACCAAAACCTAATAGATGTTTGGGAATTTCCAGCTTTCAAGGTGACAATTTTTCTGCGACGAGCCTCTGACTGTTCAGGGTAAGACTCTTTGAAAGTTGCATGTCTTGTGCAATGGTGGCACCTAACACTGTATTCTTCTGCAACAGTGATCGTTTGCAAAAGAGGGGTAACCCCCCCCCCCCCTGACCTGACCTGACCTGACTCTGTCCTGAATCCGCAGCATTCAAGTTGTACCTCTTCAATCTATAGTTGTAGTAGCAGTTATCTAGCTACAGTATCTATCTGTCTGTCTGTCTCGCTCCCAGTCCGTGCATTTGTGTTTTGTTTTTCCCCTCTTTTGCCTCTTGCACCAGTGAGTAATCTTATTGTGCTGTCTGTGCTCAAAGAAGAGAGCGGACCCTTGAGCCCT
>JAVQJF010034501.1:0-11900 GCA_036023855.1 Gadopsis marmoratus | reverse complement strand
AGGAGAGAGAGAGAGAGAGAGAGAGAGAGAGAGAGAGAGAGAGAGAGAGAGAGAGAGAGTTGGACTACCAATAAAGTGAACAGGTGGCTGTCATGTCAGGGCAGCTCCAATTTAAAATGTGCCTTCAAAGTGCTCAGAAAAGTGCTTTTTGAACAAGGTCCTTACTGTAAAAACTCGCTTGCAAAACCACCACAGTGAGAAAGAAGCAACATGACAGGTGAAGGTCCAACCCTGGAATTATTCCCGCTATCTGCCTAATAGAGGAAAATTCAGGTAAAACAATAAGGCATGATACACGCGCACACAGACAGTCAGTCACACAGACACTTACACTCAAGGCCACTTATTGAGTGTTGGGCCCGGGTTTCTCTGCATTTCCCAAGAGTTTGTCAAATGGGAAACAAAAGGAAAAAAGAAATCGGGACAGCAGGAATGTGAATCAAGATTTGGACCAATTAACATATCCACTTTCTAAGATGAGGTTGAAGCTCAAACCGAAAGAGAGAGAGAGAGAGAGAGAGACAGAGAGAGAGAGCACACAGGAGACTGGGAGGAGCCTTCCCAGAATGCCATGGGTGTGAGAGGTCCCATAATCCTTTGCTCTAATTTGATACCTAGCAGGTCCGGTCGGTTGAGATTTTTTTTTTTTGTCTGCGCTTGGCGTACTGCCTCGACTGAAACTGCATGCGTGTGTGCGTGTGAGGGGTTGATAGATAGGAATGTGTAAGAACATCCTGTCAGGTGAGTACTAACACGTGTTTCTTTCTTAAGTCCTCTGTACAGTGGTGAAATACACAAACACGGTCGGGACTTTCTCTCTGCTACACTTTGTCCCAGCCACGGCCTCCAGGTAGGTACAATAGGTGGGTCAGTTTGCAAAAAAAAATGTGCGCCAGACACCAACATTCCCAGAACAGTAAGAGGCTAAGGGATTGAGGAGAATGGTTGTCGGAGGCACACTGGCCACTGGGTGTTTGTGTCAACTGTGTGTCTGTTTTTGTGGGTGGTGAAGCAATCCCAACATAACAGAGTTCACGTTCCCCCTGCACTTTACCTCGGAGTCCCTCCCTGAGTCCCTTCAACATCTCTCTCTTCGTTAGTGTGTTTGTGTGTAGGTTCTCTATAAGGCAAGGAGGGCAGGTCTAGATGAAGCGAGACTGAGAGACAAAGGGATAAAGTGGTGAGGAGGGAGAAAGATCTTAGTTCAGAAGCTCTTCAGTGTTCCTCTTTTCTGCCTTGTGTGTGTGTCCATTTTTCTAAAAAGCAACGGAGGCTCAAACACCCCCCTTCCTTCTCCCAAACGTGTAGGTTTATCCCTGTACATACTGCATCTCACTCAATCTCTCCCAACTTCTCCTCCCTCCTCCTGTTCTCGTTTCAATTTTCTCTTCTTCAATTCCTTCTGAACCCTTAAGTCGCTCTGAATCTCGTTATCCGTCCTCTTCTGGTTTTTTTTTCTTTCCCTTGATCCCTGGTTCACAGCGTGTGTTGTTCCGTAGGGGGGTGATGGGGGTGCAGGGAGGGCGGCAGCAGGGCTGGGATCGGGGACTGGGGGGTAGGAGGTGGGGAGTGGGGTGGGGACTGATGTTGATGGTGGTGGTGGTGGAGGTGGTGGTGATGGTGAATAGGAGGGCCGTAATGTGGGATGACAGGAGGGGTGGCGGGGAGGACGTAGGGAGTTGGGGACGGAGTTGGCGAGGATGAGTAGCCTCCAGCCATGCAGGAGTAGGCCGAGGTTCCTCCCCCGGACGAGAGCGTAGAGGTGGGGGAGCCGGGGAGGGCGTCGGCCAGAGGCTGATTGTAGAAGAAGTACGCGCACTGGTGGATGAAGCTCTCGATGATTGTCTGGTAGGTGCGGGTGGCAGTCAGGGCATCCATGGTGGTGAAGTCTGGTCTCATCAGTGTGGGCCAGAAACAGATGGACAGGTTCTCGCTGGTCATCAGGTTCAACTTGTTGTTTTGGCTCACCCTGGGCAACACAAAGAAACCAAGAAGTGAAATTAACTGGCTGAAAATCGCTACCTCATTGATAACATAAGATTTCAAAAATGGAATGCTTCAGATCATCTGCCGCTGATCAAAACCTGATGGTGTCCTCTAAATCACCTGATCACATAAACTGATGCTACAACGTAACCTGAATTATTACAAAAAGTCTTTGCTTCCAATATGGCACAAACAACAGGGGCCTTTTTTTCCCCATCTCAAAATGGTGAACTGAGACTTACCAACGTTACCATTCATAGAGCAATGTGCTACTGTGGCTAAAGATTTGTACCGCTTAAAATATCTCTCGCTAGTTTACCCTTGGTGTCTGTACATGCCCAATTCAGACTTTTGTCCTGAAAACTATACTATAAACTACACTATAGTTAAATCTACAACAGGGCTTCCCAACCTTTTTAGCTTGGGACGCCTTTAGATTAAGCAATATCTGATTCAACATTTAACGTTATGGCTGTTGTGTTGACGTGAGTTGTGAGCAGTTCAATCAAGAGTTGTCCTTTTTAGATTGTTTCATTTGCAGAAGATAAAAGTCTCTTTTGATAATAAAAAAAAAAGCAGAAATTGCAAAAAAATAAGCCACATTTTTCTCTTATTCCTTTAATCATCTTTGATCAGATTGATCTTGGGACCTCTCAGGGGGTCCTGACCCACAGGTTGGGAACCACTGATAGTTTGAATTTAGACTACAAATTTCTCCAGGTAATTTGTGATACCTAAGCTGACAGAGCTATTAATGCATAAACAAACTGTAATATCCATTACCATCCACATACAAATAGGGATTAAATAGCCGCATTTACACACTGACTCAACCTGAGTTAAACCTCTATTCTGTTTGTGTGCTAGTTTCGGTGATGTCACCGCTAGGTCACTTGACTGGATGACTGACTGTGTAGTCAGCACGGCTGTCAGACGCCGTCTCTGACCCCGTCACTCACTCACTTGCTCAAGTGGCTGACGACATATTTGAAGACCTCGTAATTCTCCTTGGGGAAGCGCCGCAGAATGTCCTTCATCGTCTGGAAGCGCTGCTCCTTATCGTTGATCTCTGAATGGTGGCAGAGGGAAAGACGAGAGGTTAGAGGAGGGAGGAAAGTGGCTGAACAAAAAGATCAGGGGAATCTGAGGACAAGATGTAGAGGGTGTGAGAGTACAGAAAGATGAGGAGGGATGCTGAACGGATAAGAGGAGTGTTTGACGAGCAGAAAATCAGTGCAGGACACAGTGATCTCATCCTACAATAGTAAGAGTTTCACAAAAACACACACACACACACACAGAAAAAAATAAAATAAAATCACCAGAGAAAGACCACACACACTTCAGAGGAGAAACATACCACACACACACACCCATTACAATGTCCTACAGATTATAGCAACTCGCACACAAACACACACATACGCTGGGTGTGTTAAGCCTGATGGCAGCGAGGAGTGAGTCAGAAAAGGTGACGTCACCAGCTAACACAGTCCATCCTGTGTGAATGTGAGCGAGGCAGAGCGCTGCAGTCAGAACAGCAGATGTTCTCCTCCACATCACAAACATGATTTACAGTCAGAGAATTTGAGTTTGTAATCCCACAATGAGGTCAGCGTGGATCAAAAACAGATTTGAGGCATAATGGCTTTACACAGATCCAGTTCCTCCTGCTGTACATCCATCATCAGCAATCAAAACTAACTTCCTACAGCTCATTTAAAGTGACATCCCCATGACAGTCTCAACTAAAATGCATCCACCCAGCTTTTTCTATACGTCTCTTTTTTGCAGCTCAAATTCTGAAAATCACAAGCACAATTTGATTTTTTCAACCGAATGAAGGCTTTCTGGTCTGTAAATCCACCTCACTTTTCTTCTGCACTCTCTCTTCTTTTCCTCTATTGTGGCACAGACTGCAGGAGCTTTATCAGGTCTCTGTCACGGCTGAAGGGTCTCGCCGGGGCCGTTTAAAACGCGCACACACAGCTCGGTGAGTGACAGCAGCCTTGCGGCCCGGGGGTAAGTCTCTCTGGCGCGATGCACGACTAAGCTATGCCGTAAGCCATCTATTATCCTTGGGGTCAATTTGACCCCTTTCAATGTTTAACATCTTGAAATAAATGATAGACATAATTTTTTTTGGTTCAAATTTAATGACTTTCCCTAATTTAATCGGGACAACTGGGTAAATCAGTGGTCCTTGGGGGTCAATTTGACCCCAGGCTCTTTCAGCAGTATAAAACATGAGAATTATAAATATTTTACGCACATTTGTTGGTTGTGATATTGAGGTCACTATCACATGCAATTTTATGAGGTTCAAAAAATGACCTCTAACCAAATCTTTCTGCCAACTCTCTGACAGACACATTCTCCTTTATGCCACTTTCATTGAGACTGGGCACCCTCGTTTATCTAACATATGGCTGCTTTCTCATGACTTCATCCAGACCCTGTTCTCCATAGTGCTCCTGCATCCCCCCCATCATGTGCAGTCATCCCCACAAACCTCCTCTACGAAGCCTTAAATATTCTCTCCTCCATCCCTTTTTCCGCCGCTCCCCGGCCCCTCACAAGGGTGTTAAATCCAATTCTCCCCATGGATGGATTTGGATTGCAAGAGTTTTGCTTGTTAGGTTCAAGAAAGTTACAACGGAGAGGAAAGGATTTAAGGCAAAATCCAATACACCTCGGGCTTTTGTGAAGAACCCCCCCTCCCAACATCCCTCTGCCCCATGTCCCCTCACACCAGAGCCCCAGGACTTACTGAAGGCCTCCACCAGCTCTCCCTGCATGCTGTAGGGCACCAGAGGCTCAGGCAGCTCAGAGAAGAAGGCCTTCATGGCTCCGGCTACTGTGTTCATGGTGAAGTCTTTCTCTACCAGGTCCAGGCTGTGGTCTGGGGAAACAAAATGTAAATGGGAAAAAAGACATTTGAAAACAAGCACATATCACATACTATATACATCACAATTTTACATTCATACAGTAAATAAGAGCGGGACGCCAAAATAAACACCTGATAGACACCTTACAATCTCACTCATTCCTAAACAACAGCCTTGTAAAAAGAAGTACTGTTGTGAAGCTTCCTTTGGAAATGTTGAATCAACCACAAACTAGGCTATAAATTAATATATTATAACATGAGACAATAAAAATTTGTCAACAGTCAGAGATTTTGTTATACTATAAATATCAGGGGAACAATAACTCTTATTAAAAAGGTTCACCTAGGAGTTGTACAAAAGAGTAGTGGTCTAAAACAATGGTATCAAAGCTGTAACAAAAACTTGAAAGAAAACTCACCTGTTCTCCCCATCTTTGACTTTTGACAATTTCATGTTGTCACCACATAAAGCTGATTTGCTACCATTATTATTAGTATTATATTATTAACAGCCCATCATATAGCTAAACCAAAACTAAAAGACAGCATGGTGTTTTGACAAATCAACAAACAGGAATGTTTTTTGGAAATAATGGACTGCTATATGAAGTTTGCATCTGCGCGATGAAGTACATTTTCTGGATGTGAAAACAGACAATCCTGTCTGGACATTGATTTTCCAGAAACTAAATCACTACAATGTAAAATTACACTTAGAGCCTTAGAGGGATTTATCGCCCACTTGTAATTCACCGTTTGTGGTTGTTTGTATTGTGCGCACAACTTGTAGACAAGGCTGCACAAACAGGTCTGACCTAGACTTCCCAATTCATCATTTAATCCATATGAATAAATAACAAATAGCATCTTTGGAAATGTACCATAGGACCATTTCAGTTAAATAAAAGCAGATTTGAGAGGAGAGAAACAGCTCAGAGAGACAGGCAGCAAAACCACTAGAGCACCAGTCTAGCAGAGAGAGAGTGTGTGTGTGTGTGTGTGTGACCAAAGGACTTAATTAAAAAAAAGCCATTTTCTGATAACTTTTTACTTTACAGAAAGGTAGTATGTGTAGACAGAAGAGTGGCAAGAAAAAAAAAATACAGATACCATTAGTGAGTTCTTGAAAAGTCTGAGAGAAGCTCCCGTTTTGAGAGTTTCCAGTGTAGTGTAGTGCTATTGATGCCGCTTTCCCCTGTAATGAGTTATCTGAATCTTCGGGGAGCTAATGAAGTGCCATCTTCAGTATGGCTATGAGACACCCACGCTGTAGTTTCACCTGTAATTGTCTTGTCCCATTGGCCTGGGGCTCAGAGTGATTCAACGCAGGCCTTCAGCTCTGATTACCCGAGTTGGATTTAACCTCAACCAGGCGTGGACGCCCGCGTACACAGGCCATCTTGCTCTGCCATCTATCTCCGCAGCGACATGCTTCATTAGCCAAACCAATCTGGAGGTAATTAACTGCCCACACCGGAGAGACACGTGCATGGAGACACACATTGAGGGCACTTGTGCAGCACATGCACACGTGTGAACACACACATGCAGAAGCAGGTAGAAGATTGAGGAGGCAGCCCTGCAGTCTAAAAGGAAGCAAAGGCCAATTCCCTCAGTAGAATGAATACTCCCTGGTTAATTAAGGGGATCCAGGCTTGTTATAGATAGAAGCAGATGTACACACACACACACACACGCTCACTCATCTTCACGGCTTTCTCTTCACACCCAGCCTGTAAGTGAACAGGAATGAGCACGTGTCGTTGTGTACGTGCGAGTACTGTAAGTGGAGAGTAACAAACCTTGGTCAAATTGCCGCTGCATGCTCTCCATCTCTGCCTTGTTCCCGCTGACCCTGTAGATGCCCTCTGTGCTCAACCCTAGTGGAGAGAAAAGAGAAAGAGGAATGTTATTAGCTCAGTGTTCTTTTTATGGGGTTTAATTTGCAACAAGTGTCAAGTATTTATAGCAGATGGTCAATCACCTCCAAGAACCCTTTGATCATATAATTACGCGGCGTACAGATGTACTCTGAAAGGCTGAAAAAGTAGAGCTACTGCAGGCTGCTCTAATGGCCTCTCCCAATGTCCCCCTCCATCCAAACACACTATTAGCACTATTTATTAAACGCATAAAGAACTCCTGCAGGCCTGCTAAGAGCCCACTGGTGCACTGTGACAAGCGTGTGCCACACGCTTTAATATGACTTGAGGAACTGCAGATGCCGCGTGCTTCTTCATAAATGGGATTTACTGAGGATTTGCTGCCTTTCTTCAGACACAGTCAAATTGCATCCCTATTAACTGGAGGGCCATACTAAGGTCTTGTGCCAGGAAGCAAAGGAACAACAGCACCGCTTAAATGTGCATGTTTGAGCTCTTGTAATATTTATTTTAAGGCATTTCTATTCAGAGGTGCAAAATATACTAACTGACCAATGCAGCAGTAGGAGGCCATGTCTAAAATGTAACATCTGGAGTGTAAAGGGTATAAAAATCTGTGGCAGTGTTTTATTGAACACACAACAAGATGGAAGCTATCACCACATCGAGGAGGTTATAGACAACGTCGGCCCTTCTAATACTTCAGACAGCATAAACAGTTTAGTGATAAAAAACACTGCAGCTCTCCATTCATCACTACAACAATGCAAGACAAAAAGAGCAGGACTGCAGCAATCTGCTGTTTTCTCATACAATTCTGCCTTTCTGTCTATCTCGCCTCCTGTGCGAGTTTGTATTTTTCAAGACACTGAATGGCTCACAGCAGGTGCAGTCTAGTGTGATGTGATTGAAGCAGCCAATTAAACACTTATTAATGAGGCCTGTTGAATTGCATTATGTTTACAGCAATAATCTGTTCCATATTAATCTAATACAGCCGACAGTTTGAAAGTGTTAACTAACAAAAATCTCCCACATTGATTTTTCAAAACTCTGCGAAGTCCTTTAAATTCAATCACTGTTCTTTTTTGTCACGTTGACAACTACTGACTAGGCTAATATTTCCTCACATGCTGTATAACCTTCGTCTTGCTGGGAAAAAAAAAAACACAGTAGTAGTTTTGAAAACGGTCCGCCCTTGAAAATATTTCAAATTCAGCAGCAGAATACACTCAGTAAATACGTGGTTTGTGCCGCTTTTTAAGAAACAAACTGAAGCACTTTCAACGTACCTAAACCAAAGATTTCCAGACTCTCAAAGCCTTTAATTGATACTATAAATGCCAACGGGATTGTTTAATTTAAAATATTAGAAGATTATTGGCCACATGTTGAAAATCAAGCATTTTTCAAGGAGTATATTTGAATTGAATCATATTCCTAACCTTGAAAACATAACGGTTAAAATGAGTAATTTTCCAAACATTCAAGACTTTGTACGAACCCTGTAAATAGCTCTTTCAGTCTTGTATTTTAGCAACACATCCATGTACTAAAAACACAAGCAACCAAGTCAAAGCGGGCCAGAGGCAGAGGGGAAAGGCACATGGAGAGCTGGTGTGAGTGAAAGCTCACTTCATTTCCGTTCGTTAATATTCTTTCCAATTTATATAAGATAAGGTTCCACCACCTCCCACCCTTGAAATTCTCTCTTCGTTCACACTTTGGTGGCGATTCAGGGAGACAAAGAGCAATCCGGAGGGAGTGAGGGAGATAGGGAGTGGCAGAAAAAGAGGGTGCGATAGAGAGAGGCAGGGAGGAAATGAGAGAGCTCTCAGTCAAGGCATACAGCATCGATCGCCTCCTTCTAGCAATCAATTACCCACAAAAGCTTTTCTAGCCAGACACTAGGAAAACAGGGATGGGGGGGAAAGATAGGGAGAGGGGAGTAGTGTAGCGCTGGAGAGAGAGAGTGAGAGATGGGAGCAAGTACCAAAGTATCAGAAAGATAGTGGGGGAGTGTGAGGATGCATGGGAGGTGAGGGTCAGACCGATGAAAGGGAGAATGAGAAAAAAAATAAAGGGATTAAGATAAGGAGGGATAGGAAATGTGTTGAAACAACAAAACACAAACGATGGAGGATAGAAGAGAATGAAAAGAATGGAAGAGTAGCCCCAAAGCAGTGGGTGGTGGAAGAAAAGTCAGTGGAGTAAGTAAAGTAAATAAAGTTTTACAATGATAGCTTGGGAAGGTGAACTCCCCAAAACAGACAACAGCATCCTCTTCCTCTGGGGTCAAACAAAGCACTAGCACTTCCTGGGGTCAACGTAAATACGAGCACTTCCTGTGGCGAAAAAATGCTTAATCTGCATCCTCCAACAAGGACTTCATTAGCTGTGTAAAATGTAACTTTAATAACATTCCAGTCTTTAAGGCACTCCATACTGCAGTGCAGATAAAGCCTCTGGTGCTCCTGGAATATACACACACAAATAGGAGTAGAAACCTAAAAAATACAACCACAGATGGTGACTTCACAGCTTCCAGCAGCAATCAAGTGGCCAAAAACACACCTGTGAACCTGCAATCACACAACCTCTGAGAGCGCGATGAACGCCCCGGCAGTCAGTGGCCGTGCTCCTGCAGCATGTTACTGTCTGACAACACCCCAGCTGATCCCACATCAGCCCAGACCCCAGCGTCTGTCTGGGTTCAGCAGCCCAGAGGCTGATTTCATAGTTTACCATGAAAACAGGCAGTTGCTGGGTGCTGCCCTTTACGTCGCTATGGAGGCTCCTACGGCCAGCAGATATGCCCGCACACGCTAACACACATTCATGTCCTCGGCACCCGTGAGCGGGACACACTGTCGCTACCACGCTGAGAGAAAGCCAGAGCTGAGGAGAGATAACAGCAGTCACTATGGATCGACTTTATATAGCTGCATTTCTACAAGAACGCATGAAAATAACACAAAATGCCACATCCACTCCCATTATTCTCAAGGACAAAAGGGAGTGAGGTATGAGGCACAATAAAGAGAAGCAAGAAAGAAAAGCTGAAAATAAGGTTTTCTTCACTGCATCATGTGTACTGCCTTAATAAAATATGCCTCTAAAAACGTAGGAAATATTTCTGTATGCATAAATACAGTTATCTGACTAGTAAATCAACACTCCGGTTTAGTCTGAGGGTTATCACATAGACCAAGGACATCATTTTTAAGGAATTGTTTTCAGCTACAGTAAGAGAATCATTAATGGCATTTAAACAGATATGAACAAAGGCAGGAACGCTGGGTCTGGGTTTAAGTTAGCTGTGAGTATTTCTGTTTGAGAAAGAGGGAAAAGGGAAGGATGTAGGCCAAAGCTGCAGGTCCAGGGTCAGCCTCACAATGTCACTCATTATGAGCTCCCATTGTAGTGACATACATAGCGTCAGCGCTGTGTGCTAATTCCCTGTGAGCGCCATTATACACACTGATTGTACACGCCGATACGGGATCAGTAAAGTGTGACTTACAGCAACTACGATCGAAACTAAATAGCACATTGTAACTTATTTCCCCTTCCAGTAGCAGTGATTCTCTGTGTGGGTGTGTCATTATGTACTGCATAGCCTATGTTAGTGCGCAAACACAATATTTTTGTGCACACACACTCTGTGTGAGGCTTCACTTCTCAAACATGCAAATGCACACAAATAACACAGGAGCAAGCTAAACTCACACAAAAAAAGAGCTGAGCCTGAACATTCTTCCAATTTCCTACACTGTGATATTGATCGGACGGAGGGAGCTATGGGGCAGAACATTACCTGGCAACCCGCTGGCTAAAATACGCGCGTGCGCAAGCACACAACAAAGCACACTGACAAGAGGAAGGAGAGAAAGCAATAAAAAGGGGATGGAGGGGATGGCAGGAGGAAGAATAAATGCAGTGAATTGAGTGATTTGGCGATAGAACCTGAGGAAAAATAGAAATATGGGTTAGGAAGAAGATGAAAGAAATTAAATCTGACAAGTGAAGGTACTCGGAGAGACAGGGGGAGAAGGATGACTGGATCAGGAGAAAGCAGTAGAGAAGCACGGACACAGGAAAGGAGGAGGAAACTAGAGGATTAGGCGAAATACTGAAGGAGTGAGTGAGGGTAAGAGGTGGAAAATATCCTCATGTATGCACACACCAGTGTGTATGTAAATAAAAGCTGTTTTTCTCCTTCGCCCAGAACCAAGTGCTGTGACTGCTCCAGTTAACATCTGAACGGGATGAGGTGGAATCTAATGTGACGCCTTGTTATCTAGAGCTTTGCCCCTCTACTCCCACACAGAGGAAGGCGGTGGATGTTTTGTAAGGCCGCCGTAATCCACAAATACCAAGTCTCTAATCAGGACAAAGATTACAGTGGAATGATTTGGCATGTCCGCAAGCTACAGCAATGTTTTGACAAACTCACTTTCCCAAATGCAACTCACTTTATGGAAGGTGACGAAAAGAGATTTAAGCAATGAGTGTGTACATTTCTGTTAAACATTACTCAGATGTATAATAAAGTTTCCTACACCACATTAAGACAAACAGTTTACATTTTACAGCTAAAAACTTGCACATTTTCTTAGGCTGATTCCAGTATTTTGGAACCAACCCAAACACTGGTTTTGGAACCCGTGTCAAAAAATTCGTTTAAGAAAAGAACCCAGTACTACTCCACCAACATTTCATTCCTGCAGCATGGACAGAGCTTTGAAACAGCATGTATTTTACAGACTATTTTCTTAATAATTCTGGGGCAGGTTTCCTGTTCCTGTATGTACTAGTTAGCTATAGATAAAATAGATGCTGAAGTCATGAGTCAAATATCTATACATACGCACTAAACCAGTCGCTTCTGGTTTAGTGTAACAGCTGGTGGCAGACTGAGAGCCAAGCTGGCAGTCCTAGGGCAGTGGGGCACCAGAGCCGCCTGGCAGGGGGGGTTGGCATCTGGGCAACAGGTTAGAAGAGGCTATCCAACCACATCTGTGCTCCCAATACTCCCAGAGAGGAGACGAGACAAGGAGAGAGAAGGTGTGTGTGTGTGTGTGTGTGTGTGTGTGTGTGTGTGTGTGTGTGTGTGTGTGTGTGTGTGTGTGTGTGTG